>VZRE01000919.1:0-78350 GCA_013396775.1 Cephalopterus ornatus
GGGTTCTTTTACCTCTCCGATCAGGGACTAATCAAATAGCTAATCAAATGCTAATAAATATTGAGACTACTTTGTTCTTTAACTCAAATAACTTTTCTTCAACTCTAGTGTCTACTTCTCTTGCATTTTTACAGAAACAATCCTGTCTTCTTGAATCCATTTCATTTTGTTTGGCCAAATTGGGCAAAGTAACTTATTTTAGGGCTAGGCAAGAACTCATGCATTTGTATATATATCATTAGCTACCTCCTGGCAGCTTCCATAATATTTTTTCTTGCTAAGTTCAAGACAGCTTATCTTTCAGTGAGAATGAAGGAAAGCTACCATGAACTTACCGTGAGGTGAGTGTAGTCAGGAGAACACTCAGTAGAGTAGCTAGTAACTACATCCTTCCCAAATTTGCACTAAGTCATTCACATGTCCGTATCCAAGACTCCTCTTTCATTGCAGCACCTATTCAGTTTAATTTTTTAGGGGAATTTCCACGTACATACTTGAATATCTTCTAAAAAAAAAATCTTTTCAATCATTTGAGTAATGATTTTGTCCATTTTTAGCATCGCTGGAAATATTTTGCATGTACTTTTTTGACAGTCATATCCTTTAAGTGTCTCACAGGCATTCTGTGATTAACACTTGCAAGCTTGCCCTCCTTTCTTATTTGCACCTGTTGAATTTCCAGTTTATGGCAGTGATTCTTCCCAGTCCCTGGTTGCATGACCTTGCACTTAATACTACCTGTTATCCTTCTTATCACTCCAGTTCTCAAGGTCATCCATCTCTTCCTATATGATATTCTGATGCTGCACTGTATTGATTGCTGCTCCCAGCTTTGTGTCGTCAGCAGATTTCATCAGTGCACAGTTAGTCTTTGTGCCAAGGTCACCAATAAAACATTATATATAATTGGCCTCAAGACCTATCCTTGAGGAATTACTTACCAGCTTTATTCCAACAACACTATTCTCCTTTTAGCACTCTCCCTGTTAGCCAGTTTTTTACCTGCTTTACAGCTCTTGTATTGTGCTTTATCATCCCCAGCAAACTGTTTAGGGGCAGGTGAAGTTATCCTTTAAGATTTTTCTTTCTTTCCTTTGCCCATAATGCTTGCCATGTCAACAAAAACATCAGGTTGGTCTGGCATGATCTGTCATGCCTTATCCCCCATTGCCTTTTTTTTCCCCTATTTTCCAACTTCTACTCTTCCTTAAAATGCTCTAATTCTTTATAGACTACTCTAATTCAGCTGTCTGGTACATAGTAGAAGAGGCATATATGACTACGGCCTAGCTTGTAAATAATTCACAAATGCAAATTCAGATTATTTTCATGGGGAATAGTGGTAAAGCCAGTGAAGAACCATCTCCTGCTGTTGACAAAACAAACCCCTAAGGTTCCTGCTTAAGTCTCTTATACCTTCATAAGTACCCTAGCTACCAGTCTAGTGGTTAAAAGGACATTAGGGCTTGCTCTTCCAGTCATCTCTTGGGACAAACAACTTCACTTTGAATGCTGAAAATAAGTAAGTTCGGTTCCTTGTTATGAAAGAGTTCTCACCTCTGGCTCAGAGAAGTTAACTGCCTGTCAGACAGGATGCAAACAATTCTACTCTCTTTTGTATTTCTGTTTTAGTAAAACACTTTTTTAGGCTTAAAGCATTCTCCCTGCATTATATAAGTGAACATGGGTGCCTCACCCAGGATTGTGAATTATGTTGAGTGCCAAGGAACCTGAAATGGCTCACATTATTATTAATTCCATTTAAAAACCTTTCTTAATGTGATCTAGAGACTAGATTCTTTAAAACAACACATAGAGTGCTCAACAGAAAGGGTTCGTTTTCTCATCCTCTATTTCTTCCTGGTTTTAAGCAAGGAGAAAAGGATAACAAAATATCTTCTCAAGGTTGCAAACCTCCCAGGGCAAGTGTCAAACTCAGTGTTTGGCATCATCTCAGTTCCAATATACTTTACCAGGAAGATTTCTTTTACATTTGCATGGAATACCAAGAGGCTAACCTCACTTCTGTAGTATTCTGCCCCACATAAATTTGTAAGGAATTCCAAAGGCACCCACTACAGTAAAGTAGGCTTCAACATTCACAGACATTCTTCTCTGCTTTCCTGTTCTCACATCATCAACCGGCTAAATCCTTCTCCCCAGATTAGCTATAGAGAAGTGTATGATACTAAGATGATGGTTTTTTCTGGACAATGGGTTTCCTCTAGCTTGCTTCTAACCTTTGCTGGGTTATTTTGGTTGCTTGGTCCTTCAGAAAACTCTCATATATTCATCAGATGCAGCATTATAATATTTGTGCATGTTCTCTAAAAGAAAATAATTTTAGAACTTCTAACCTTCTTACTTCTAGACAGAGCAAAAAATAAAACTCATTAGTCATGTCCTGCAGAATGTCACTATTATAGATGCTGTGGAGAGTTGCCACAGTGGCAGTAAAATATTCATATTTTCAGAAAACCAATTACAAAGTACACTAAATCACTTAAATGTGTTATTGGTGATATTTAGAAAGCACTGAGAATTTCTTCCTGTACAAATAATTACCTGAGGCAACCACTTCTTTTCATGGTCAGTGAGGGGAAAATGACAGTTGATGGTGAAAAAAGGAACTTGTGTTTGCAGAGACACTGTATGACACTAAAAAGTCACCATTTTTCACCCTTGAACTCAGGACTGAAATGCAGTCTTCACCTCAGTGGTTAGCAGAAAACCAGGTACAAAGTTTCCTTTTAAAACCTTACCAATATCCTATTGAAAGTACAATTTGATTACCCTGGCCACTCCTGGAGTGTGCCTGTCCACTTGTTCTGCACTTTCTGTGAAAACAAGATCAAACAGAATTTCCTATCACTGTAATAGGACGTAGTTGCTTTGCTTTGTGACAGCGGTCCTTAGTAATATTCCTTAACTTCCACATGAATGTAAGTTTAAGAGAAACAAACCCTATGTCACCATTCTTGTGGTCTCTGCTTCTTGTGTTCTAAATCCCTCCCTTACAGTTTTCCTGTCACAATGCTGCCAGGCCACTGGCATATGGCTTGCGGTACATTGGGTGGCACCTGTGGCTTATGTGACCATTCCGTATGTATGCAAGAAAACCCATGGTTATTGTCACCTTACTCCCTCCGTTAGGTCCTCACTCCTTATGGATCTGCATGCCTTTCCCATCTTATTATAAATTTGGATTTCTGGCTCTCTGTACTGGAGAATAACCTTTTCCTTTGGGTTTTTTATATTTTTTAGCCAGGAACTCCAGGTGCTACCATGAAAGAATGATATAACAGTAGGGAAAAACCCCATGGGTGTGTATTTTCCAACTGCTGCATACAACTGAACAGTGCTGGGTATGTGGCAGTGTAATTGTTGAACAAAGGCTGCACACATTTTCATTGCCTAGTTTCTGCTAATAGTTACTATGGAAATGTAAATTAAATAATTGTTGATGTATTTGACTATAAATAGACCTGTAGATATTATCTGCAGGTCAAAAGCAAAATCATTTTGCACTGTATTTAAATGCAACTATTTGCCTGAAACACAGCATAAGAAACCTCCTGTCATCTTTACTTAGCTGCTCTCTAGGCATGACTCACAGAACTGAGTGAAAAGATATATTGGTTTTGGCAGAAAAGACAAAATCTCTTGCCTTCCTCAACCTCTCCATGGTTTATTCCTTTCCTTCTTTTTGTCTTTCATCTTCTCTATTTTTGTTGCCTTTATTGTTTACTTTTCTGTTAGGTGGTTTCCTTTGTTCTGTTTGACATCTTTTTCTCAAATATCATTCTTTCACTCTTCTCATAGAAATTTTGTGGAGTTAAACTGCAAAGTTGAAAAGATGGAGAAATATTTTTAAGCTCACTTGTCTAAGTTTAATTGGTTTTGCTTGACAGTTCCTCTAAATCTCCTTCTGTACTAGACCTCCTTCCCTTGCCATTAGTAACTTATCTTCATAACCTTCTTCTCTTGCCCTGCCGGGTCTCCCAGAAAAAAACAGGTGCCTCAAAGTACCACTGACCGGCTTTGACTATGGATTGATTATGCCGTGCTTTCCAGAAAAACGTGTCACCCAAGTGACAGCAGACAGTAACCCTAGGTTGCAACCAGGGTGATTCTTTTGTGTTTACGCTGACATCAACTGTAAATAATCCCACTGAAGTCAGTGAGTCAACTCTGTGCATTGGTATATATCTGAAATGAGAATCAAACCTCTGTGTTACTATCTCCACACATTGATAAAAGCTTCCTACAGACCCATTGCAGTATAAAGTGTACACATGGCAGCTTTAATACCCATGGGCACAGTATCTAAATAAAGGCAAGCTCTTTGAAGATCAGATAGTTTTCCACTGCTTCACTTTTGTTATCACTATTGCAAAGCAATACTGTGACCATTATCAGCTGTAAAAAGGTACATGGCTTTGCTTTTATAAATGTAGCACTCAGAACAGGAGTTTCTCTTAAGGAATTTTTCTTATGGCATCACTCTGTGACATATTTGTAATGTGTTAGCCCTCCACATACACATAAATACGAAACATTGGGCCTGTAATTGCTATTCATATACACATAATTTACCTCACTGAAACTGCAAACATGTTTTGTGCTGGTCTACAAGACTTGAAATGCAGCCACATACTCAATCACTTAGCACTGACAACATGGGCAGAAACTATTATATCATACCACCTATTTAAAATCACTAAAGTGATTTGATCAGAACTTCTACTGGTGTTTGTGCATAAATGTATACACACATACCTAAGCTCATGTACAAAGACACACAAACACATGCAGCCTTTACAGAGATTTTGTTAATTGATTTCAGTGAGAGACACATTTCATCTATGTGAAGGTAAGCTGATGACAGACAAGAAATAAATTACAATTTTTTGCCCTTTGTCTACCTCTGCTATGCCTATGCCTATGCCAATGCATCTGCCTTGGGAATGCCTGTAGCATAGCAAACTTAGGATTCCTATGAAAGACAAAGCAAAGTGTTTTAAATCAGCCTCCAAAACACTGTCTCTTTCTTCAATATGGAATAATTTCAACATCCAAATATCACTGTATTTCTGCCTAAGAGGTATAATAACTTATTTTCGTTGTACTTCAAACCCTTCATGAACTTTATTGCACTTGCTACTGGATAACTTTTTAAATCTTTGTCTTTAAAGCAGAGAGTATAATGTATGAGACTGTGTACTACAAAGTCATCAGCAGGAACTTCATAATTAAATAGTTTGAGATCTGAAGGATTAAAATGACACTATTTCACACTTTAAGGACTGGGTTTCATGTCCAAATTTAACAAATTAATTCTTCAGAGGACAACTGAATTACTATACTGTTGCTTAATTTGATACTCAGTGACTGTTGTAACCGAAACAATAAAAATGAGTCCACTGGAATAATTAAATATCAAGAAATGGACAACTGTAATCCCTAGAACTTTCAAACCAAACATGCATTTAGTATTACAGCATTTCACAGAATATTTACCAAATTTTAAACATAAACAGACACTATATTCTTTTCATAAAATGTCCTTTTACAGAAATACAGTTGGAATATCTCATCATCATAAACAAATAAATATTCCTAAATCTGCTTAAATTTAAGGTGCTAGGGATTTTCTCTGGGGGTGAAAGTGAAAGTAGGTGTGTCTGTAAACATTTCTAAGATCCCACCTAATCTGAATTAGAGTTTTATAGACCTGGATATGTCAGTTCACATTACCCTTTTAGGACGAAAGGAAATTCCTATAGAAATAAGAGATATGCAGCTACATTTGGGCATGTTTGGGTATAACCTTTCACTGGACCAGAAGACACAGGAGCAGTAGTTGGCCTTTGTATTAAGTGTAATCCATCACACAACCTGCATTGACTAGTGAATATCTTGAATTGCAATGCTAACGGCTAAGTAGTCATTAGTATTACAGGTGCTAATATACAATGTCTCAGGAGTTAAACAGATAACTGACAAATGAGGTAATGTTGCCCTTTTCCTTCTCTAATAAAGCCATATCATTGTATTGCATGGGGAATAAAATAAAGTAACTGCATTATCTGCCATTATTACTTGTTACCTGATTTACTGCTTATAATTTACATGATTATGTCTAGCTAAATTAACTGAATGAGTAAAATAGCAAGTTAAGTGAGCCAGCTGAAGGGATGCAATCACTGTTAATTAAAGAAAATAATGGAATTCACTGGAATAATTACTTTTTCTTTTCTAACGAAATATTTCTCTTTTCTTCTCTTTCCTCCTGTTTTTCTTTCTGCTGTTGGCAATACCTTGCTTAAATATTCTTGAAGAATGTTGTTTGTTTTTAAATTGAATAAACAAACACAAGTGGTATGCATTTCTGCAATTTATCATTTGTACATTTTTTGTGAAATCTTCGTGTGTACTTTGTGTGACACAAAGTCGTATGTTACATAAATAAAATAACAGCTACAGTAAAAGCTACAAAGAAATGTGTCATACAGGGGTCAACAGCATTTAGAAACTGAAATATTTGCAAAGCTTCATTAATTTTACATTTATTTCTCCAATATTAAGAGATATGTGAACTCTTTGGGTACGATGATACCTTTAAAACCTCAGATACATACTCCCTCACAAGAGTTTGTGGGGCATTGTCCCATTTCTTATTTGGCTCAGAATTCCCTTCTGCTCTGTTTAATGACAGTAACTCTGTCCATTCCCATTCCTAAGCCCACTGTTCCACACTCGGCACCTATTATGCTGATATATTTGTCATGAAGAATAAAGAAAGTATTTTGCATTACTTTGGAGGTATTTGCAGCAAATCTTGAGGTTTCACACCATTTGTCTCCCTGGCAGCACTGCAGCCCAAATAACACCCCCTTTCTTTAAAACACTTCTGCTTACTAATTTTAAACAACACTTTTTGAGATTTTAAGTGTATTTGCAAAGTTGTAATGCTACTGGAATTTAAAACTTCTTTGAAAACTGCTGCTCACTCTTCTGTTGACCAGGAGAAACTTATGCATGTATATTCTTAGCCTTGGAAAGTTATTAGAGAACTTGTAAGCAAATACACTGAGGTCTGTCTCTTGTGGCTTCTTCTGAAAACAAAGAACAGAAAAATACCAGGTGAAAAGCAAGCAAATGTAATTTTAAGCACCGCAAGTAGCAGCTCAGACTGTAGGCCAGTTCACACATTAATGGGAAATAATATTCTGAATATTTGAACCATCCACAGGGTTTGTGGAAGGGAGTGTACTGAATGACCCACCTATCGTTTTGCACAGACGTTCATGGACAGAGAATCTTTCAAAAAAGCATAGGCATAAACAAATGCTATTCATTAATCTTAATTCTGTGTTAAAAAATGTCCCATTATAACTAAATACAAAGTACTGTCTGTCGTGTGTGACTATTTCTGGGTTCCATACTGGGGCCAGTGATATTTTGTATCTCATCAATGACATAGACAGAGGGACTGAGTGCATCCTCAGCAAATCTGCAGATGACACCAAGCTGAGTGGTGAGATTGACACACCTGAAGGATGAGATACCATCCAGAGGGACCTGGACAAGCTCGAGAAGTGGTCCTGTGGGAATGTCAAGAAGTTCAAGACTAAGTGCAAGGTGCTGCACCCGACCTCTGAATCTTGAGACTGGACACAAAGATTAGCAGTGATCAACATCTGTACACAAGAACTGGGGCCTATTTGGTTATCTGAGAGTCTTTTGTTCTGGGGAGCTGCAACAACTGCAACTCTGGATTCCTTTGCTCTACAGTTTGCTAAGCCCATAACTGTGCAGCTGCAAAAAGTCAGAAGAATGAGTTTAGGATTGGGGTTTTGTGCACGTATACGTGCATGGGTACACATGTACATGACAAGAATCAAGGCAAGAAAAGGGTCTGTGAGTGTTAAGATGATATTTTAACTTGGTGACATCATTAAAGAGGTATTTTTGTCATTCAAGGAGGAAGGAATATCATCCTGCTATTCCTGCAGTCCCAGTGATTGGATTTAAGAACTGATCCTAAGAAGTGTATTCTCCCACTACCTTCGTAGCCTTATTCTATGAATGTGTACCTCTCCACTTGTGAATACTCAGGCCTGTGATGTACCAATCTTGGACCATTTCATGCATATGAAAATCTATTAAAAACAAATACAACAGAAAGATTGACAAACCCAAAGCAAATGTTCCTTTTAAGGTCTGAGACACAAATGTGTAGCCAGTCCATTTTACAAATGTGCAGAATTTGAGACTCTGTAATACCTATATTTTGTACTGAATGGCAGAATTGCTCAAGGATGATCAGTTCATACCTGTTTTCCACTGTTTTCCAACCACAGGATGATGTACAGTAGTTTCATGAGGCATAAAAATGTCACTTTTGAATAAATGTTTTTAGAAAAAAAGCAGTGAAAAATAGGCAAAGAAAATTATTGTGACAGTGCCAAATAAAACCCACAGTAGCATCTAGAAAATAATGTTGATAATTATCCACTTTAAGAGAACATTATGTTTAATTGAAATAGCAGTTGCATAGTCTTACTGTTATATTCACTTCACATACACAAAATTTATAGTCATATCTCTTGGAAGAATGAAAAAGGCCAGCTACACGTTTTCAGAACAAAATGCCTTCAATTTTCTTCACAAAAGCTGGTAAAGTATATTTTATCATTTTCACTAAAAACTCTTCAGTAAAACTCTCTTTAAGAAAACTTCAACTATGACTAATTTCTTGCTTTGTTCAATGAATTAAATTTTTATGTAAATACACAGAGCTTTACAGTTTAAAATTTACTTTGATATTTAGAATGCCAACCAAGAAATAGCAAAATAATTTTACATTTCTAAAAACAAGCTCAAGTTTATAAAGACTCACTTTTCATTCTTCTACCCCCATCAGATATTATATTTTCCTCTTTACTTTCCCAGAGTAGCCTCATAGGTATAGTATATTTTTTCTACACATACATTTTCATTTCAGTAATGCTGCAGGAATGTCCACATAAAGCCCTTGAATACTGGCTTGAGAATTTTTTGACAAAATATACTAAAAAGTTTTTCTGCTTGGGAACTCCTGACACACCCTCATAATCACAAGAAATCTATTTGCTGGTGATACTCCAGAAGAATTCACTGCATACCACAGAGAGATGTATAATGCCTTTTAGGGCTGTCAGAAATATTCACTAGAGCAGGTTTCAACCCAGTTCTTAAAATCATGTCATATTTGTGGTTCTGAGCTTCACTTGTTGGGAAAAATCTGTGGCTGCTTTAATAAAGATTTAGTAACATGACTCTTCTGATGATGAAAGAGTGGAACAGGATTCCTGGGCTTAAGTGTCTATTTTCTGCAGTTGTTTCCATGAACAAGAGACCTGAATCTCAAAGTCTGCTCCAGCAAGTCTCTACATAGTTCTCACGTTACAACTTCTGCTCCTACTGTTGTCTACTATCTCAAGTGTCCAAACATCAATGTAAATAAGAGCAAGTTTTTTTCCAGTCACCTTGTCGACGACTTTTTCAAATAATCAATCTGGTGCTAAGATGTGCCATGTTCTTCATAAGTTGTTTCCAACAGACCCATTTTTTTCATCTCTTATTCAGGATGATAAACAGAGCACCTTCCCCAGATTTTAATTTGTCTTCAAGGCTACATCTAACTACTTCTTCCTACATAGAAACATTCAACAGAGGTCTTATCCAATCACCTAGTTGAAAGTCTTCCCTTGTCAATCCTATTTGTCCTTCTTTTTTTTTTTTTTTTTTTTTTTAACTGTAGTTTCTGTCCACTGGTCAGTTTTGTACTGCTCATGTCCATTGAGATTAGCACAGAAAAAATCAAATGTCAACCTAATTTTTCTGTCTTTTCAACTCTTTATTTCTCCACTAGCATTTTCTTCTCTACAAACTCATACACAACTTAGTCATCTCAATTTTCAGGGTCATTCGTGACCTGCTAGCCACTTAGCCACAATTCCCTCTTATCTTTTACACCCAGGATCTTTCTTTCTTATTGCTCTTCATGTTTGAGAAGATCTTCCCATAGCTTCATTGTTGTCCCTCACATTCCCACTGCAATCCCGGTTCTGCTACATTTTGAAACACCTAATGTGAGTTAGGCCTGTTCAATACTTTCAGTTACTGCTGTCTACACATTTCCTTGTGTTCTTCTTTTTCTGTATTATATGTTGTCTTTTGTTTTAACTTCAGATTGTAATTACTCTGGGATGGACATATTTTTGTCCTGTGTCTTCCCACTTCATCAGACATTACCATTCTATCCATGACTATCCATGGATATCATGGACTATCCATGACTATCCATGACTAGCTAAACAAAAAGAGGCAAAAATTATTGACATTGAATCATGTCAGTTGCTGCATATAACAAATACTAGATCTGAAATTTATAACAGAGAGCTTTATTTCCATATTGTTTTTTCATGCCTCTCCTTTCTCTAACTTCTCTCCATAGAGTTGCCTTTTCATATTTTTGTCTACTTTCGTCTACCTTCTTCATTCTCTCCCTCCTATGCCTCTCTCCACCCCCACTCCTTCTTATCTTCCTTTTCCAATCCTTTTGAAAGATTCAACACTTATACCTGCATAACTGGAAATAAACTGAAGCTATTCCTGACCTTAATACAAACACAGACATTCAGAAATAAATAAGCAAATGCCTTTTTTCACTAAGTGGTTTGTGGTATTTGTACTTCAATCAAGTTTGCAACACAGTCTCACCCATCAAAATGCAGACGATCTCATCCTGCAGCTATTGGTTTCCAAAGAGTCAAGTATAGAAAAGCACAAAGAATTGCTACAAAACAGAGTTCTAAGAGGGGGGACCAATTGCTTCAAGTCTGTTTCT
This sequence comes from Cephalopterus ornatus, assembly GCA_013396775.1. Lineage (NCBI taxonomy): Eukaryota > Metazoa > Chordata > Aves > Passeriformes > Cotingidae > Cephalopterus > Cephalopterus ornatus. The sequence goes on from VZRE01000919.1 coordinate 10,898, forward strand.
TTTTGCAGCTGTGAAGTGAGTTATCATGATATTGCATAAAGTGCAGCACTCTATTTTTCTGAGAGTTAGTGTCCTAGGATTGTTGTAGGATACTTCAGTAAACCCCATCCTCACCCATCTATTTTTCTGTTTTGTTTCAACTTAAATTTTTTTATTTCAGTAGAGGCAAAATGGGTAGAGCTAGTTAGAAATACTTTTTTCCCTCTGGAAAAGAAAATATGTATTTTTCGGTCAAAGACTAAAACCAATATATTTGTTCTACATTATTTTTAACAATGAAATAGAAGACTCTGTTGTTCTGCCAAATCAGACTTCAAGATGATCACAGGATGCTTCCTGCCCCCCAATTGTTCGGAATTCAATAGCTTTTAACTTCATTTATGTAAAAGCACCATTCCTATTGGAAAAAAAGGCCACTTCAACAGTTTAGTTTTTTAGTTTAATAATGGTATCAAGCTATCAAACCAGATGAAGGATCAAGCTGTAGAGTATTTTTCCTGCTCATGATTTTTTTTTTCACTTTTTATCTGAAACAACTTGCAATCTCAGTTACAATACGTGATCAGAAGGACTATTGTGAAGGGATATTGAAGACTGAGAAAAAAGCATTGGAGCATGTGAAGTAGTTAAGAACGTGCTAGTGGAGGTATGTTTAACAGAAACAGCACAAAAAATCTGCAGAAAATCACTTTTTTAATGCTGCTGCCCCCAGAAGACCTTTTTTCTTTCTGTAATACCATTTAGTGCAATCCATAGGGGGCTTGAGCTCTAACAGGTGACTGCTGATAACTCACTATGGTGATTTAAAACACTGTCAACTTCAGCTGTTTGTTTCCCTGCCTCTGTTGAAGGCTACCGCTATTACAGCAAAGGCATTAAAAAGCAGCCCTCTCCCAGCATCAGCCACTCCAATGCACAGGGCTTCAAACAGCCTAAACTGCCTCTGAAAGGCTGCTGAAACACTGTTTTGTGAACTGCAACAGATAAGCCAAGCTGGCTGCTTCCTGGCAGCCAGTGGAGCTGCTCTAACTTCCAGCAGAAGTTTATTCTGCTCTGCAGGACCACGGTGTCCTGAATCACTACAGCTCCTCGCCCAGCAAACATGATTCAGATCCTGTAGACCACATCCACCTCAATAGAAATTGCTCTGTGGTAAAGGTGTCATACAGGTTGCTGTATGTTTTGTCACAGTATATTCCCATATAAAACAGGACAAAAAAAGAAAAGGAAAATGACAAAATGTACTGAGAGGCTTTGCGGTGCCTGCTGCTGAATAAATCTGAACTGTGATTACAGAGTATTATGAGAACATAAAACCAGTGCGGGGTCCCCATAATAATGATGCTGCCTGTTATTTAATCGCTCTACCTTACACAGGTTCAGAAAGTGGTTGAATGGAACCTCATGCTGCATTGTAAGGCAAAGTCATCGTACTTTTTCTTATATCAATAAACATAAAGAAACTCCGTAGAGAGTCATGGCACGCATGAGAACCTTCAGTGCCACCTGTGGCCCCTGGAGGACATTTCCGCTTCCTTTGGCTGGTGTGGTGTCACCTATCAGTGCTGCCTGCACAGCTCCCTCCACTCTGTTCTGCAGGAGAGCTGAGCACTTGCTAGGATGTTCCAGAGTCCTACTTTGTAGATTTGCTATGCTCCTGAGTCAAGCAGTGCTGTGTCATTACGTATCTAACCTTAGAAACAGCTGTCTCTGAGCAGGTTAAGGCAACTGCATCTCAACATAATTTCCCAGGCAAATTACCTGAAGAAAGGAAAGAGGTTTTCACAACATTTTAAAGAACTGCTCATCAGAAAAGCGAGTTTGGAAAACTTTTTCTTGCACAATAAAGGCTCTCCAATGCCAGCATGCTGACAGTTTAAGTGTGCTTTCTCTCATGGCAGTTTATTGCTACTGGCACTAATGGTTGCTGATCCACCAGTCAATATGCACAGCATGTTTCTCTTCCACAGTGGCAGCCACATAAAAGTTTGGCTCATACATGACTTTTTATGTTAAACAGAAAAAAAATTCCAAACTATGGTATACCCATCAAATACTTCACTTCTGAAAAAACAATATCCAAAAAAACTGTAAGCAATATCCAGTACTGGATATTAATTAATAACCAAAATTAATGTGAAGACTTATTTTATTACTTATTATTTTAAATGAAATCACTATAAAAAAATAGCTTACTGATGAAATAACATTTTCTGTCACTCAGAGGAGAAATAAAAACTCTCTTAATCTCTACTCCATCTATTGAAAACTTAAAATATTTGCCCTTAATTCTCCAGTTGCTTTTGTAGCCCAGCAGTGAATATCTACATCACAACATACCAAATTCTTTATGCTTTTTCTCAAGCCATTGCAAGTCCTTCCTTTAGCTCTGGAAGTCCTGTAACTTGCCACAAGTACTCTGCCCTACTCTGAATCCAACGCTGCAGTACTCCTGCCCTGTGAGAAGGTGGCAGCCACAGGTATTCATCATTCCTACTATGGTCTGAGTGAACACAGCAGTCCCACTTGATACTGTCAAACTCAGGAGCCTGACCAAAATCATACTCTGGTTGGTAGCAAACGCACGCAACCTTCAAGCAAGGGTAAGGGGAACTGGAGCCTTTACTTGTAGATATTCATCTTTTTCTTCTTAGATCATCAGAGCAAGTAATAATTCAATATTTTTTATACTCTTGCACCACAGCACATTAAATCATGCATATGATTAGCTGATAAAGAAATTATGAACAAATTAAGTATTAGAGAAGAAGAGAACACACTTTAGTAGCTGAGAATCTACATCATGTGCTTCAGTGATGGAAAAAGTGTCTCACTATCCCTGCTTTTGGCTACTATGGCACAAAGCAGAAGCTTTGAGGATAATCTACAACTCACTAAGAAAAAAAAATAATAATCACTAATAAAAATAATCACTCATCCCAGATGACTGGGGGAATAAAATTCTGCAAATCTGGCTTTAATCTTGAGGAAATCACTTTTCCCTTTTTCACTTCTCTATTCTTGTCCTAGTTTATGTCACCCCAGGCCTCTAATCCATCTAGCCTATATGTGAATCTATCACTGCTATCTGTCATTTGTGACAATTTTATAAAAGTTGTGGTATATACAGAAAGAGCAAGAAAAATCAACATAAGCAAATTCTGGTTGACCTTTCCATACTGAAGAATCAAGAATAACTGTATTACTGACTTCTCCTGCTTTCTATACGGAATAAATATAAAAAAACCAGAAACATTCATTCTCTTGTTCTTCAAAGTCACATTCTTGAGCATAGTAAATTCATTGCTGGATCAATAGCTTGGAATGGAAAGCAAAAATGGTGCTTGCAATATTTATTTAATTATTTTCATGGACTGACGTTGTCACCACCAGGAATTCTTGTTGGTAAATTCCACCATTGTACTTTTTCTCGTGTGTATTTCCTGCTAGGAGTTTTTCCCAGACATCAATGAGGAGTGACTTAAAATGCATAAATCTAAAATTAAAGAAAGAAGCTGCCACTTCATTCCCCAGGCTCCACACTTGATATTCTCTAGTCCCCTTTAAGCTGGCCATCAATGCCACTAGCAGTGAAAGTGAGAAGCACAGGGTTGCTGATGCTAGCATCTCTGTGTCAATTGCTGTAATATCCAGTGCCCTTGGGATGAGAAAATTTCTCCAAGCTGCAAGCCATTAATGCCACTGTTAAGTGTCCTCCTCCAAAAGCCATTGACAGAAAAAGGGAGTGCTCTTCCTATAGTCAATAAAAATAAAATGCAGTATATGGGAAAAATAGGTACTTGCAAGAACAGAGAGGCACTTTTAAAACAGGATTTAACCCCTTGGGCATCCACATAAGTACAGCACCTGTAAAGAAAAGCAAAAACTGGGATTCATCTGAATTTATTTAATTTGAAAGCACTTGTCAAAGATTTTGCATGGAATGGGCACACCTGAGGTTCGGTTTCTGTAAACTGTCCAAGATCCTGTCTGAGAATAACACAGGAATTAATTCTCTAAGGAAATTTCCAGATTTCATGGTCTTGACTAAGATGGTCATAGGTTTTCACCTATCTGGTACTTCAACCCACCATCTTGCTCAGAATCACAAACTATATTAAAAAAAAAAAAGAAGAAACATACTAAAATACTGGTGCTGTTATCTATCTTCCTGTGATACTGCCCTTCTTTTTCATTTTCTAAGTCACCACAAGCAAGGCTCAGTAGACATGCTGGTATCTTTAGAATATCTGCAGTCACTTTGAGGGTAACATAAGCTCAGGTCATTTCCTTTCACTGGAAAATCTTCAGGACAGAATGGTGGAAAACTATAGCAAGAAATCTCTTCAGCCTGCAGGTGAGAGGTATGTGGAGTTGGCATTACCTATATCCCCTGAGATTCAAGTAAACCTGTTGCCTGTTAATGCACAGCAACTAAATATGCCACAGTTCATTGACTGTTAGAAAAGTCTGATTTTGAAAAAACAGCAAAATTGTTTCCATGTTCCTCCAGCAATATAAGGTTTACAGCTGTGACAAATTGCTTGTCTATCTGAGCCTTCTCTTAAATCAATCAGTGGCCTTTTCAGTTATTTTACACATTGATAGAAATCAAAATACAACTGCTACAGACACAATGCTGATAAACACAGTATACAATCTGGGTTGAATAACACTGATTCTTTCCTCCCATTTTCACTTTTCCTGGAGAAAAAATCAAATGTTGGTTCCTGTACTAAATATAATAAATACAATAAGGTGGATTAAGAAATCCTTTGTCAGAATATCTTTATAATTTATTAAATAAGAGATGCTTTGATCTGGAATACTGAATAATAATAATGTATTTACAAACATAAGGATTTTTTATTAATGAAATGTATATAATAGAAATTAATGAATAATGTCATTATGTAATGCATTATGAAGTTACAAAAAGACATGACTTGAAGGATAAATATAAAATTAAATTGAGGGATAAACTGCATGATGAAGTTTAAATTAAACTTAGATGCTCTAAACAAATGAAATTAATATGCATCATGATCTGAACATTTTAAAATAAATTTAGTAAAAACATTTAATCTGGACACTGACTAAAGATTTTCTTCATTGCTGATAATGTAAATTTGATATATTTTTAAAGAGCTCTTAGAGAAAAAAGCTCTAAAATTAATGCCACAAATTATGAACCTGAAACTAAACTGAAAGAGGTAGGTTTGCATTTGATATTAGGAAGGAATTCTTTCCTGTTAGGGTGGTGAAACACTGGACCAGGTTGCCCAGAGAAGTTGTGGGTCCCTGAAAGTGTTCAAGGCCAGGTTGGATAGAGTCCTGAGCAACCTGGTCTAGTGGCTGGCATCCCCACCCATGGCAGGGGGGGCTGGAACTAGATGATGTTTAAGGTCCCTTCCAACCCAAACCATTCTATGATTTTATGAATCCAAATCTACTTTACAAATAAAATTACTGGAAGTACCTTTTTTCTCTGTAAGCCGTCCTTAAACTAGTCTTTTTTGGGAAGAAACTTTCTTTTGCATGCTTTAAACTGTAGTTTTCTTCTTCAAGGTTTCTTGCACATTCCTTCAAAACGTTTAGAATAGATGGTTATTGGAGACAAGATACAAGTCTTGACAGCCTGTTCCTTTATTGATAGGTCTTTTCATCTGTGCTGCATCATTGTCTGTCAGGGCATGAAATACCATGTAATGAACACAGAACATATTTCTTGCTGACATTCCATCCATGTCCTCTGCCCCACCATAAAAGCTGTCTCTGCAACTGCCTGTAATACAAAGGTGCTCTACCTCTTAATTGCTTCTGAATTGGTCAAAATTATGATTATGTGTGGCTAGTAGGATGGAGCTGAACCAAAGCCTTACGGAAAAAGTTCTCACAGTGAAGTAGAGAAAGGAAACAAAACTCAGATATGAGTCTCAGATCTGTGGCTTGGGCTCATCTCTACTTAATTTAAATACTCAAGAATTTCTAGATTAAGTGAGGAGAAATGGATGTGTAAAAATGTTATGATCAATAACAAACCAAGATAAAAAGTTCCTAAAAGGGAATAATTGCAGCACTGGAACCTACATGGAAGAATAATAATGTTTAGACATACTGACAATAAGAAAAAACTGTTCCAGTGCTATCCAGGAAAATAATTTACTTTTCTAAAATGTTACTGGCTAGAATTCTCCTGTTTTGAAATTAACTAAAACGTTCAAAATCAAACTACTTTGCAAGCTTTAGGGAAGCGGAAACATCCATGCTGTTCTGATAATTTAGCTAGTAAGTGCAGGAATGACAGATCTGATGGAAGCCATCATGATTAGCCCCATCTATATTTGCTTGTTTATTACAGCCATTTGTTGCTTCAAGAAAATACTCCCGTCTGCCTGCAGCATAGTTTAGAGCTAGGGTAAAAAAAATCTGCTTTTTCCTCACCATACACAAGCAGACTATCTCAACAATCATTACACAGAACAGGAATGCAGAATAGAAACTCAAAATGTCACATCAACAATGTAACAATCTCGGTTCCTGTAAATGCTTTTGGAATGGACTTCTGCACGTGTCAAAAATAGCCAGTTAGGGGGTTTAAATTGCATCTTAGTAACTCATATCAATTTCTAACCTATCAAAAATTGGGTAGCTCAGTTACTGGAGTGCCAATGCATAACAAGCATTTGCAGTGGCATTGTGTTATTTCATCTAGGTACCTCAGGCCAGAATGTTAACAAATGTCATGGGAGAGAAACAAAGCAGAAGGCTCTTGAAGATCCTCCCAACACCACCATCAGGAAGGGTGTGTGGTAGTCGATGCTCATTATCCATTCCAGTCCTGTGACTCCTGCGGATTTGAAAGCAGCATGGGGGAGCACCAAAAAGACCACAGGTACCTTTCCAAGGACTCTCATATTTGCAGGGTGCCCAGAGTCTGAAGGGACCTCAGATTTATTCACTTATCTACCTCTTCTCTTTCTGTTTGACTGTGTGATGTCCCTCCCACGAGCTGCAGTTCCTCTCAAGCCTCTCCAGCGTGGGTCCCCCACAGGATTACAGCTCCTACCAACAAACCTGCTCCTGTTTGGACTCCTCTGTCCATGGGGCCACTTCTGTCTTCACTGGTGTATTCAGTCTGGCTGAGATGGAGTTCATTTTCCCATAGCAGCCCATATAGAGCTGTGCTTTGCATAGGTAGCTAAAAAGGTGCCGATAACACATCAGTGTTTTGGCTACTGCTGAACAGTGCTGGCACAGCATCAGCACTGTCTCTCCTACTTTCTGCCCCCATTACAAGGCTAGGGTTGGGCAAGATCCTGGCAGGGAACACAACTAGGACAGCTGACTCAAATTAATCAAAGGGATATTCCATAACACATGACATTGGCTCAGATATAAAAGCTAAGAAAAGGAGGAAGAGGGGGACATTTATTATTTACAATATTTGCCTTCTTAAGCAAACACTACATGTGCTGAAGCCCTGCTTCTCTGGAAGTGGCCAGACAACACATGCTATGGAGAAGTACAGAATAATTTGGGTTTTTTCCCTTCACTTTAGAAAACTTCCTTATCTCAACCTATGAGTTGTTTTACATCTGTTATGATCCAGTTATTAAAATTATTACAGATGCCTCTGCCTGAATTAAGGTTCAAATGAGACCATATGCCAAAGTCAATAGTATGGATTTTTATTTAACAGTAAGTGTGGGGTAGGGAGAAAGAAATAGGGAAAAGAGTGGGGGTGGAGAGAAAAAGCGTGACAGAGAGACAGATTAAGTAGAAAAATCCACTCTGTAGATTTCAGCGGTGTCCCATTGATCCTCTGTGGTCTTCATGGTTGTGAGAGTCTCTGTCTTGTCAAAATGATGGGTGCAGTTTTAATCTGTCAAAGAAAGCCCAGAGCAGCGAGGGAAAAAGCCCAGGGTGGTGAGAGAAGTTCCAGAGTGGTAAGGGAAGTCGATGACATATGGGATTTTTATTATACTTAGGCTAGGTGGGAATGCCTCCAGTACCTCCCCTGAGGCAGAGATAAGCATCTCCACCCATAAGCAGAGGTGAATACCTTGAGCCTTCATATGAATGTTCGCTACTTCCCTGGAGAGGAGTTATTACTGCTGAGTCATTTGTGTAAGGCCAAAGAAACACTATACCTACCTTGTAGGATTTGCCTCTTTCCTTCTCTTGTTCAACACCCACCTTGTAACCCAAGGTGGTGGGTGTGCATGCCCTCTGCACCTGGGCAATTACTTTGCACATCATCAGCTTACACCTTAATTGTTTGAGCCATTAGCATTCCAGTCTCTCACACTTGTGGATACATTCTCCTGGGATAATTGAACAATGTAATATTCCCATCCCAGTTCAAATTAGTAGGCATGTTTGGGGAGGGGTAGTCTTTGGTGAGCAGTTGCCTCTTTGCACAGTTTTATACGGTGGACAGAAGTCTTTCTTAACCATTATTTAAGCCATTAACCATTTCAGTCTCTCACACTATCTTATTTTCTCTCCCTTGTCTGGCTAACAAGGAAGAGTGATAGAGAAGCTTGGTGGGCACCTGGTATCCAGCCAAGGTCAATCACCACATTCCTTTTTGGTGCCCAATGTAGGGTAATTTTATATTAAGCATGCTATAGAGTTAGTTGTCAAATGGCAAGCTCCTGTGTGGGACATGGAGTTTTATCAGCTGCGATGCTTATTTCTTTATTTTGCAGAGTTTGGGAACGTTTTAATACAAACAATGGCTGAGTGCTTTGCCCTTACATTGACGGTCTTGCTATGCCAGGGGAGCTATCTTGTGGAGATGATGAGAGAACATATCTCCCTCTCCTCACTAAGGATTGATGTTAATAGTTCTATTATGCAGACTCCCATGTTCCTTTTCATCTTTAAGTGAGCTTTTTGATACTATTAGTTGATACTGTTAGTGTATTATGGTGTTTGTGGAATATGGTGTTGTCCTGGTAGAAGGGAAAAGAAATTTTGTGTAAGAAGATATTGAAATATGCCCTGAAGTGGCTGGTCCATGAGTGGCAGGGTGTGTGGAAGGATTTAGATAGGTTTCACCTCCCATTGCCTGGGACTTTACACCTGCACAGGTAAACAACCCTGGCAAACTGACATGTCACCTAAAAGAAGTGTGCCTTGCCTACCTATCAGAGACCGGATTCCTATCTCACCAGATTGTTTGATTGATGGGTCAAATACACCATTTTGTCTGTGTTGGGTGGGGGAGGGGGAAGGGCTAGGCCTAGGCCTGTAGCCAACATGACCACATCCATGCAGAGCACATGGCAGGGGAAGACATGCGGCCGGGCTGTCAACAAGGTCTGCCTGGTGGCCCACCCACACCACACCCCCTGGAGCCTCTAAGTGGCTGTGGCACCCCTCACTTTGGCTGGGGGGACAGTGAGTGGCAGTGAGCCAAAGGTCCCACCTGGAGGGAGTGACCACAATAGCCAGAGTCTATAAACAGAGATGCATGTGGTGTCCATCCCCCCTTGGCTTCTGCCCTCCTGGCCTGTCAACGTGTGACCTCCAGAGTGGTAAATATGTCTCTCTCCTCTCTTTCTGTCTTTATTCTTTCTTCTCTTATCTCTCTTTCTTTCCTCTTGTGGGCGACTGAAACACCTATTGTCTGTATTTAAGTTGTGGTAATTCACTTAAGTTTGGAGTAGTGTTTGCCTACTAACTTGCTATTAAGTGCAGTGCTTCTGTGAATTGGGTTCTTTCTACTAAGTGTTGTAGAGAAATGCTTTTCCTTGTCTGCATGTGATTTCTGTTATAACGATTTTTGCCAAAATGCCTATTTTCTTACCAAATTAAAAGAAATCTCCTAGAGAAAAATGTGTAGTTTTTCTCCAGTCATGAACTCAAGGTATCAAAGAATCAGAGGCCTTGCATGGGTTTGTATGAGCGAAATCTCTTGCAGTCTAAAATTAAAGTGTACAACTGGTAAAAGTGTGGAGCTTCCAGACCAGGGTGTAACACTACCCCAACAAAAACCAGCAGCCTCTAGAACTGTACTGGGGCTGAGTACAGTTCAGTACTCTTAGAGGACTGTAGTTGAGGCAGGAACCTAAAATGCATCTGAGGACACCATGGCAGAAATCGAGACCCAAACAACACCAACTACAGTAATTGCCGAATAGAAAGGAGGAGGAGAATCAGAATCAGGAAGGGAAGGGTCTGATCAAGAAGCCAGTCCTTCAAAAAAAGAAATTGAAAGAAAGGAGTGAGACAATTCAAACAGGAAGTAGTAATTACCTGGGTGGTAATTATCTCATCAGTACTCTCCAATTATTTATAGTAGCAAAGCTGGGAAGTGTTAGTACAACTGCAATGCTTCTGGAATTGTCTCATAGTCTCACCTGGAAAATGGTAGAATGACTCAGCTTAATAGTCATTTTTATATCTTACTTTGTTATTTTAATTCAATATCTTGCTCTATCATATGGCTGCCAGAATAGCACATGAGAAAACAAAGTCCTTGTCAAATATACCTTCCAATCTTATCATCAAATTTTGAGCAAAATACTACAATGCCTAAGGAGACTGGTATGAAATACATATTTCAACTTTGGTTTACTTTTTTAATTAACTAAACTTTCATATGCTATTTACTTGAAGACAGAGGTATGATTGATGTCAGTCATTCTCAGATTGGGTGTAGCACCTCAAATATCTTCTGCCAAAATGCTTTGTTTTCTATTGACCGTGACATTCATCTGATATATATGAACTTAGGACAGCACTGAAACATACAATAAGCTCTGTGGAAAGCCAGAGAAACTCACTACCGCAAAAGTTGCATCTGTGCCGTCACAGTATAAAAAAGGAAGTACAAGAACTCTGCATTGATAATGAGTACAGAAGCCCTGGATAACAGCAGTCATCAGTTAGCAAAAATTCAGAGTTTTGTTTTGAGTCCATTGGAAGATGAATGACAGAAGAAGCTATGACAGCAGGAAGAGAAGCTGTCAAAGGAGCACCAAAGTGTAATGAGAGAAGACTTTTCAGAAAATAGAATGTGGCTCCATTTCTGCTTGTCAGGATTCATTGAGCTCTGAATAGCTCTGAATGCACTTCTCAAAATGGACAGTGTACACTGATGACTAGTAGCAACCAGCCATTCTTCAACTACAAATTCATCTCGGAAGGGAGTGCATGCCCAAGCACTTCCAGAGCACAATGTCTAGTTGCATAAGACTGCTCTTTCAAGGTGATTAATGTGATCGTCAAGTATTTACCAGTACTGGCACTGTGGCCCATTTACAGTGGCAAATGTTTCTTATCAAAACCAGATTTCTTCCATTTTTATAGTATGTGCTGGAAAAGGAGCTTGCAAAATTGATGTGTTCCTTGGAGTAAATTCATTACTGGGAAAATATGAAAACATGCAAAGAAATACATGGAACACTTCCTAAATCTAGACAGATATAGATTTTTATATATATATTATTTATATAGATATATGTATATATATGCCAGAAAAGTGTCATTTCAGTTCAATACAGAGTAAATACAATTTAGTTTTGCATTGTGTCTTTCAAGTTGAAATCAAGAAAATACATGTTCTTTTATCTCTAATGAATCAGAGATAGAGATTCTTGGAAGCTGAATGTATACAAGCAAATGTATAAGACACTTTTTTTTTCTGGAAGGAAACCTCCGAGGCTAATTGGTCTAATGTGCTGAATGACATTTTACAAACACAACACAAGACTCATGTCCTAAACACACTGATACAAGATAATTCCTTCCCAAATTTCACACACACATCTGAAAAAGCTGTTGCCTTACGATCTGTATCCTGCTACAAAACCTTCTGAGAGATAGAGAGCAAAATTTATGCTGATTTTAAGGTCAACATAGTGTCTTGTCTCCACCATGAGTGAGCAGAGAGGAAGTCCCTCTGCATTAGGTCAGAACCACACCTAAAGAAATGTGCAACGCATCAAATCAGCTCTAACCCTGTTAGTTCAGTGCTCCTACAAAGCGTTAGAAAGGCCTCCACAGAACTACATGTGAATTTGTATTTGGCAGCTGAAGGTGGTACCTCAGCTTGATTAAAAGACATAGTACAATATCATTGAATCCCAGCATAACCATCTTCCACACCACAGAGAGAAAACAGACATAGAAGCAGCCCAAGCACTCTGGGGACTCCACAGGATTCTCCTTTCAAAGAGGAAAAGGAAAGGGTAGGCTTATGAACTGCAAAGACTGAATAAAGATTTGGGTAGCCATATGCTGTCTCTCATCAGTGATAAATGAACATAAGCTGTGCAACTGCTTTGTTTGGGGGAGGAATACTTGTGATTACTTTGGATTTTGAATCATATTATAGAATAAGTAAAAAGGTCCAAGAGAGTCAGTAGTAAATAATAAAGCACAGGAAGGTCAGAAGGAATGGAAGGTCAGAAAAGAATCTGTTGGAAGATAACACATATCTTCTCACAAGCCTAAGCCTTCCCAGCTGGTCCTAGAAATGGCCAGACACTCCAACAGGAAGAGTGATGTGGTGAAGTGTGAATCCCATCCCTCTGAGGGATTCAGCACTTTGCAATCAGAGGCACAGCTCTGACACAGCCCAGTCATGTCCTTGACTCAGGCTGCTGAGGAAACTGTGAAGCTGTGAGAAAGAGAACTGAGAAGGTATGTAGAGCAGCAGCAAAGATAAGGAAGGTAAAATCATAGACACAGGGATAGTGAGACAGGTTTTTAGCAGCTCAAGGAAGAAAGTTCAAGAGGAAAAATATGAACCTTGGAAGGTATAAAATCTTAAAGGAAAACAGTAGCTCACTACCTCTGAGGATGCACTCCAGCGAGCAGTGAAGTCCAGCCTGTAATCGTTGCTATCTTGTACTGGTGTAAGCCACTAAATTAATGACTCTAAACTTGTAAGTATATCCTATTTGCAGTCTCTTTGCATATGGCATGCATGCATATGGTAAAAGGTGCCTGAACAGAGTGACCTGGAAAATTACAACTGACACATAGAAAATTAGCAATTAAAAAAAACACCTTAGAATGAGAAATAGGCACAACTGAAAACAAAGTAAATAAAATATGACTCTGAATATGCGATGGATATGTGCCTACAGCCTACTTACCAAAAACTACCAAGAGAGAGATTGTTGTGACTCCCTGCTGTGGCAGTTCTCTGCAATACCTGAGATTTGTTTAAAAATAAGTATGACCCATGAGGAGGTAGATTTCCAATGAACACCAATAATATCAAATAAAATCAGCACTGCATTTCAGCTTTTCACATACATGAATTGTTAATCTAACATTTGCTATGTCTGCACTGCAGTTGCAGATTGACATCGTTGTAGCTTATACTGTACTAGCTAACTAACTAACTAACTAGCCTGAATGTTTTTGGCAGTCTGATCACAGCAGAAAATAGGGGCTTTTTTTACAGCAAAAGCAGACAAATTCTGGCTATGTCCATATGCTGACCACCATGATAATGCATCCAGACTTTTGCTATGTTTGAATAAAGCCTGAATTGCTGTATCTACACTGCAAATAACCTGTTGGGCTCCAAGAGGGGACAAAGATCACCAAAAAGAGTCACATAAAATAAAGCACTGAATGCACCTGAGAATGTTGCTGATCAGCAAAATGCCATCAGGAATGGATTTTGAGACAGACTGCTGGCACACTGCAGAAGCAGACCCCAAGAAGTGAGTGCCACAGTGACACACAGAGAGACTCAGACACCATTTTCTCTCTCAGACCTGTGGCAGAGGAGGGAGTCAGGCTTTCAGAAACTTTTCTGAAAAGGGGCAATATTAAGCCAGGATAAATCTTGGGTTGAAGCCTTAAGCAAAATGCTTAGAAGCATCATGATGTCAAGAAGAAAATAATAATGATCAATAAATCGTAGTATTAAGAGAAACTAGACAAGTAAGATGAAGAAAAAATAAAAGTCAGAGAAGAGCTAGAATGACTACTGAAGCCACATTAGTTTGAAACTTGTCCATACAATGATTCCTTAAAAAAAACAAACAAAAAACCAACCAACCAACCAAAAACCCACAAAAAACCCAAACAAAAACAAAACAAAAAAATCCAACAAAACCCAACAAAATCAAACTGCAATATATCCTACTTAAGTTTTAATAACTGTCTCATTTTCCCTTCACCATTAAGCTAATCGGATTGGTTCTGCACAATGATTAGCCACAGTTCACTTCCGTCTTGGAACCTGGGTCTGGCTTCAACAGTGTTCTCCAAATGCTTTCCAGCCAAACCTGGGACCCAGTGCTCCCTCCTTGTTCTCTTTGCCTAGTCAGCCCACTCTGGCACTGGTTTTTCAAATTGCCACGTTTTCATCTAGTCCCTTCTCTCATCTTGTAGGTTACAACCTGCTGACCTCTTTAGATAGTTGGATAGAATGACAAAATGCTCCAGAAAGAGTCAATGTGTTGTTTTAGTGATAATCTTTGTCTGGCACTTCATATTAGGGAGGAAATGAATTAATGATAGCACTGCTTTCTCTATAAAACAAACCTGTTTTCTGAGACAAGAGTTTAATTTTCTTTGTCAAGCAGACAAATAAGAAGAACTATAGTAATTTAAATTTGGGTTCTCATGACAAAAAGAGAAGTTTTTTATATGAACTATGTATTATGTTTTTCTCTCTTCTCCTGTTTTGTGTTATTCCTCAGTCCCTGTTTCAATTCTTGTTAAACTGTCACTTAGCATTTTTTCCCTCTGAAATGACAGCAGGGTATGCTGCTTGCACTGGCTAGACAGATGTCTACCCTAGAGAGTGAGTATATAATCTTCTGGACTGCACAGCCTGTACCAACATGGTACATGTCTTTGACACAGATCTTTGGCATTAATGTATGTAAGTGACAAGCTTGTTAACAAATCCGATGGTGCAAAAGTTATGCAATTAAAGTAACAAAGAGCTAATTTTGCCCTCTGAAAATAAATTAAAATTAATTCTGGTTACTGTATAAATAGTTGTCTAATAAATAAATCAAATAAAGTTCCTGCAGGGATGTTTAAATGGTTAATTTTTTCCTATAAATCTAGAAATTCTGAAAAATACTTACAGTTTAGCCTTATTTTGGACAATATTTAACAGGAGCCCAATTATTGCCATTGAAGTGTTTAGAGCACCAGTATAAATAGAATTTTGCTGTGGGAGGTGATATAATGTCTTCGTAAGGTTTCATAGTTCTAGATTGGTCTTGGAGAATTTTGCAGGGCTAAAACTTTGAAAAGATGCAGTTACCCTCCTTACATCAACATACAAGTCTTCACAAAGAATCATAGAATCATAAGGGTTAGAAGGGACCTCTGAGATCATCAAGTCCAACCCTCGATCCACTCCTACCAGTTACTAGACTATGGCACTAAGTGCCACATCCAGTCTCTTCTTAAATACCTCCAGGGACGGAGAATCCACCACTTCCCTGGGCAGCCCATTCCAATGCCTGATTACCCTCTCTGTAAAGAATGAAGTCTCTTCCCTGCCAGTATTCAAGCTGCAAGGGTGGCTGCACTAATTTCATCCTAATCTATCTGCTCATAAATCGAGACATTATTATTACATCATTGTGGGTCCTCATTCTCCACATTCACTCCTGCTAAGTCCATACAATGCCAGCATGGTAATATCTTAACCAAGACGACAAAGTCATCCCAAGCTCTTTTGAAGGGCTGTTTTGTCAAAGTTCATGTGATTATACAAGATACAAAAGAATTTAAAGCAAAGGGTTCAGTTCCACACTCAGAGTAACTTTGGATCAGGAGACATTCCAGCATATACAGTGACTTTATTGTAGAAAAATACAACTTGAACATAAGTTTCACCTCAGCCACCACCACCAGTTGGTTGAAAATACCACGCTTACATAGGCATGGAATTAGATCCATCTGATTCACCACTATAAATGTTTACAAAGTAGGTATCTGGACTTGTAAATTTTACTGTTCATAAAGGGAGAATAGCTTCTTCTGATGTGTGATTCCTCCATCCAAAAGTATGCACACAAAATTCATCAGAAAACTTAAGGCTTGCAAGTGAATCTATTTGTCTCTGCTGACTATCATGACTCAAGGCTGACTACATCACATGTATTAGTCTACATTAGTTATCTCTTAAAACACGAAATCATGGAATCACAGAATATGCTGAGTTGAAAGGGACCCACAAGGATCATCAAGTACAATCCTTAGCCCTATACAGGACCATCCCCAAGAGTCACACCACGTGGCCAAGAGTATCATTGAAATGCTCCTAGAACTCTGTCAGGCTTGGTGCTGTGACCACTTCCCTGGAGAGCCTGTTCCATCAACCAACCACCCTCAGGGTGAAGAACCTTTTCCTGACATCCAACCTAAACCTCCCCTGACATAATTTCATGCCATTCCCTCGGGTCTAGTCACTGGACATCGCAGAGAAGAGATCAGTACCTGCTCCTCTTCTTCCCCTAACAAGGAAGTTGTAGACAAAAATGAGGCCTCCCCTCAGCCTCCTCTTCTCCAGACCAAGTCACCTGCTCCTCGTATGGCTTCCCCTCAAGGTCCTTCCCCCTTCATTGCCTTTCTTTGATCATTCTCTAAGAGCTTAATATCCCTCTTACATTACTGTGCCCAAAACTGCACACAATATTCAAGGTGAGGCCACACCAGTGCAGAGCAGAGTGGGACAATCACCTCCCTCGACCAGCTGGTGATGCTTTGCCTGATGCCCCCAGGACACAGTTGGCCCTCCTGGCTGCCAGGGCACTGCTGACTTATATTCAACTTGCCATCGACCAGGACCCCGAGGTCTCTTTCTGAGGCACTGCTTTCCAGCATCTCATTCCCCAGTCTGTACATACATCTGGGGTTCAGCTGTGATGAACTGCACCCTGGTGTCCATGAAAAATCTCTGTGACATTCACCACATCCATTCAAACACTTGACACCTTAGTCAATGGACAATTATTTGCATAATGGTTTTGGTTTGCATTTCACTTTGGAGAGCAGACCAATTCAGATTTTTTCTTGCCTGTGCCATGGTGTATTGGGTCTCGCTGAGCTGGAGTTCATTGCCCCACAGCAGCCCTCACAGTCCTGTGCTTTGCATTGGTAGCTAGAAAGGTGCTGATAACACACCAGTGGTTTGGCTACTGCTGGGCAGCGCTGGCACAGCATTAGCACTGCAATGTCCCTTCCCTGAACCGAGGGCAAGATCTGGGGAGGGGACCCAAGTAGGCCAGCTGACCCAAACTAACCACAGGGATATTCCATACCATATGACATGAGCTCAGAAATAAAACCAAAGAAAGGAGGAGGAAAGTAGGGCATTTGTTGTTTACATATGTCTGCCTGCTGAGAAACCACTACACGTGCTGAAGCCCTGTTTCCCAGGAAGTGGCTGGACATTGCTTGCTAATGGGAAATAGAGAATAAACCTTGTTATTTTTCTCTTCACTTGTGTGCATGTGAACTTTCACTTTTACTTTGTAAACTGTCTTATTGCAACCTACAAGTTGTTTTCCATCTTATTCTCTATCCCCTGTCTGGCTAGGAAGGCGAGTGATAAAGCAGCTTGGTAGGCACCTGGTATCCAGTCAAGGTCAACCCACTACACATGGGCAAGCAACACTATCTTTGTTCCATGGCAAAACACACTGTCCCAGCTTACTGCCAGTTGGAGAACGTGTGAATGGAACATCTTCAGACTTCAGACTATGCTGTAGTGTGAATTCCAAAGAGCAAAGATTTGGCACAGTTCTCATTTTATCCTAGTTGATTCTATCCTCCTGAGGCTCAGGTAACTTGTCAGCCTTCAAATGGGATGAGATCCATTTAAAGACTGTGACATTGCAGGTGTCAGAAAAATCAGTTTCTACTTGAAACCAGCATTTTTAATTACATTTGGCATTCCCGTGCATATTGCTGTCACTTCTCTACCACTGATGGCAATAGGCTAGGGAATGTCCAGCATAATTAAAAGCTTTCATTTCTAATACATTTTATGACTTTTATATACCTTCAAACCTTAGGAATCCTGTACTGAGCAAACTGTTGGAGTCTGACGCCTCAAACACCACATAGAAAATAAGTAGAAAGTCCTGCACAGGTATTGCCAAAAAGAGTCTGCCAAAACAAACCATCAGAAGTGATTTTATTCTGCCAATCTTCTACAAAGCCTGAGCCCTTTTCTAGTAGTATCTGCTTAATTGATCACATCTGCATTTGAAACTAGGACTTAAGGAGAGGCATATAGCATTGGTGCTGCTCTCCACATTCTTCAGAATACCACTGCATCGCTCATCGAGAAAGTGAAAAGTGCAGTTTAGGCTCTCTTCCAGCTGACAGGTTTCAAACATTCCCAGAAAACAAAAACAATAGGTTAAAATTGCTCTTCACCTCTTCTGCCAAAGCAAAATCAGTATAAAAAGAAGGCATCAATAGTCTTGGGCTCAAACAATGAGTAGATAAGGAGGGAACCAGCACTCTGATTTTGAGATTTGGGTACTCATTTGAGGATAAGGTAGGAATGAGTGCTCCTGCTCCCTAGTCCCAGAAGTCGTGGAGTTGACAATCAAGTAATCTGGCATGATCCAGAGTGAAGAGTGTTGAATTTTTCATTCTCCCTTTTGAATTACCTCACTCAGAAGAGATCAAATCAGCAGCAAAGGTTTTCAAGGCTCTCCTAGATCACCTTCAGTAAACCTTTCGCAAACATATACATGAAGCGTTCAATTCCTTCACCATCTTAAAAAGTGCACACCATCAATCTCCTACAATACTTCTCTCTGAGCAAAGCTTCAAATCCTGGGGATATGTATTGCAATTGTCAGATGCTAACTCTTCCAGCTTCACAGGACATGTAAAGGAGAATATGGTTGCTGAAAGTGAGTGGTAACATAAGCACTATGTCTGATCCCTTTCTGAAGTAATTTATCAGAAGATGATCTGCAAGGTCAAATGGCACTATGGTATTACTCACAAGTTCTTCTTACAATGAATTAGGGAAAAGAACAAATTGGAATGACAATGCAACACATGCCTACTTGTCCCATAATGTGATCTTCATGCAGCAAAATTTTAGAGCAGCCTTACCTTCAATAGAGTGCCTACCAGTGCATCCAGTGTAGAACAACTGCACATTTTGCCTGTATCATTTCTGTGACAGTGAATCAAAGAACACCGGATATCATACATCCATCTTGTAAGGGAAAATTGCTTTTTAGAATGAGGAACTGTACTAAAAATCAGTCACAGCATTTGAGAACATTTAACCATTGAATTGTCAGGCATTTTTTTAGTTTCTCTTAAATGAGTATGTCAAACAAAAAGTTCCCTCTGTGCCAATGTAAGCCTGGCCACATCACATTTTCTATTTCCTCTTCAGTCAGTTTTTTTAATGAATTTCAGTGTTTCTGCCACCACTGGACAAGAAGTCCATAAGCAGAGAAGTAATTCATCTCAACTATGAGATAAAAACAAAGAATACTAGTCTTAGTGTTGGCTGATCTTCTTCCAAAGGATTTTCCACAATAGCAATCCAGGACTAGCCTGAAAGTTTACAAATCAGTGATCTAGAAAGTTAAGCAACTGGAACATAATTCTGAATCAACTTTGCATCCTGTGATAAAAGGCCTAAGACAAAAAAATTATGCTTACAGCAAGGCATTGACTGGTAAGGTTTCAATGCAGTCCGCAAAAGTTTTGAGGCACCAAAAAATCTAGACAGCCAGTTGTCTGGCAGGACATTTAACAAAGTTACAAAGCAATAATGCAGCACAGTTTATCAGACTGTTTTGTGTGTCTCAGTAAGCTTTTGAAAGTCTTACACACCATGTGGTTGACAGCTTTATGGAAATGGTCCTAAGGGAGTTGACTTGGAAAAATGCCCTCCTTGATCTGCTGTTTGTCAACAGAGTGGATCTCTTGAGTGAAGTGCAGATTGGTGGCTGTCTCAAAAACAGTGACCGTGAAGTGATCAAGTTTAAAATCTCTGTTGACAGGAGGAAAAGTGCCAGTGAATCCTTATCTCTGGACATGAGAGCAGCCTTCAGGCTGCTCAGGGAATCAGTAAGTAAGGTCCCCTGAGAAAATGTTTTTTGCAGGTGCTGGGGTCCATCATTACTGGTCACTTTTTAAATGTCACCTCCTAAGGGTACAGGAGCAATTCCCAAATGTTGGAAGTCAAGCAGGCGAGGCAGAAGGCCAGCTTGGCTGAGCAGGGATCTTCTCTTGGAAATAAGGCAAAAAAGAAAGCTGTATGCCCAGTGGTAGCAAGGTCAAGTGATATGTGAAGAATTCAGAGATGCTGCTCGCCACTGTGGGAAGAAACTTTGTGCAGCCAAAGCTCAGCTGAACTTGAAGCTGGCTGGAAATGCAGGGAACAACAAAAAGATTTTTTTCAAATGGTAATTGCAGTATAGAAATGTCATTGGCACATGAGGGATGAGGGTAGTCACCTCACAAACAGGGACATAGACAAGGCAGAGGTGTTTAACATTTTCTTTGTCTCTGTCTTCAACACAGATGACAGACCAAGGGGGTCTCATTGCCCTGAACTGGAGGACCATGACTGAGAATGATCAACTCCCAGCTGACCCTGAAATCGTGCAGGATCTGCACCAGCTGGATCCCTACAAATCTATGGGGCCTGATGGGATTCATTGCAGGATCCTCAAAGACCCCACTGATGTTATTGCAAAACCACTTTCAATGATTTTTGAGCCCTTTTGGGAATCTGGAGAGGTCCCAGCTGACTGGAAGCTGGCGAAATTTCAAGGGCAAGAAGGAGGACTCTGGAAGCTACAGGCCTGTCAGTCTCACTTCAGTGCCTGGGAAAGTCATGAAGATTATTCTGGGAGGTATTGAAAAACACTTGAAAGACAATGCAGTCATTGGTCACAGCCAGCATGGCTTCATGAGAGGAAAGTCCTGTTTATCAAACCTGATGTCCTTTTATGACAAGGTAACCCACCTACTTGATGCAGGGAAGCCAGCTGATGTAATCTTTTTGGATTTCAGTACAGTTTTCAATACTGTCTCTCTCAGGATCCTTCTGGACAAAATGTGCGGGACACAACTGAATAAACATGTGGTGGGTGAGCAATTGGCTCACAGTTCAAGCACAGAGTGTAATAGTGTAATAGGGGTCACATCAGATTGGTGACCTGTCACTAGTGGAGTTCCACAGGGCTCAATCTTAAGCCCTGTGCTCTTCAACATCTTCATAAATGACTTGGACACAGGGCTGGAAGGGACAGTAAGCAAGTTTGCAGATGACACAAAACTGGGAGGAGCTGTTGACTCCTTTGAAGGCAGGGAGGCCCTGTAGAAAGACCTCAACAAATTAGAGGACTGGTCAATCACCAACCATATGAAATTCAACAAGGGAAAGTACTTGATTCTGCACCTGGGATGGGGCAACCCTGGATGTTCATACAGACTGGGGAATGAGATGCTGGAAAGCAATGCCTCAGAAAGAGACCTCGGGGTCCTGGTCGATGGCAAGTTGAATATAAGTCAGCAGTGCCCTGGCAGCCAGGAGGGCCAACCGTGTCCTGGGGGGCATCAGGCAAAGCATCACCAGCTGGTCGAGGGAGGTGATTGTCCCACTCTGCTCTGCACTGGTGTGGCCTCACCTTGAATATTGTGTGCAGTTTTGGACACTGCAATATAAGAGGGATATTAAGCTCTTAGAGAATGACCAAAGGAGGGCAACAAAGGGGGAAGGGCCTTGAGGGGAAGCCATATGAGGAATGGGTGAGGTCACTTGGTCTGGAGAAGAGGAAGCTGAGGGGAGACCTCATTTTGGTCTACAACTTCCTCGTCAGGGGAAGAAGAGGAGCATGTACTGATCTCTTCTCTGGTGTCCAGTGACAGGACCCAAGGGAATGGCCTGAAATTGTGTCAGGGGAGGTTAAGGTTGGATGTTAGAAAAAGGCTCTTCACTCAGAGGGTGGTTGGGCACTGGAACAGGGTCCCCAGGGAAGTGGTCACAGCACCAAGCCTGACAGAGTTCAAGAAGCATTTCAATGATACTCTCAGGCACACGGTAAGAATCTTGGGGATGGTCCTGTATAGGGCTAAAGGTTGGACTCGATGATCCTTGTGGGTCCCTTCCAACTCAGCATATTCTTTGATTTCATGATTCTGTGATTCTGTGATCAAGATAAAACTAAAGAATTACAGATAATTTTAATTGCATGGAGTACAAATCTCTCCTGCATATATAAAACCAAGTAGAAGCAAGCAGTTTGGTGCAACAAATGCTGTCAGGTGTCTGCTGTCCTAACAATGTAATAGTTTACATACTATAATTTAGAAGTGAAATGAAAAAACAAATTTGTTCTGCAGTGCCTTAGAAGGATCTTCATATCAGTAAATGATTCTCATTAACCCTAGGTCTATATCCATAAAACGAGACAGATACTCACAGTCTTTTTGGTTCATCTGCTTTGGGGGGAGTAAAAACTGTCCATTTGTAATGGGGTATCATTTGTCATCCAAACGTCATATTTGATTGGCTTTTATTTTAGCAGGCAAATCTTTTTGCAAAGAAAAGTGTGGGAGTTTTTTGTACTGCCTTTACAACAGCAACCACTGAAACCCTCACTCAGGACTCTAAAGACATTGAGCAGCCACTAACTCCTGAACTAGCTAATGCAATCCAGAATCCTCTGCCCAAGAGTGTAAATATGGTTATTCACAGTCGTGAATGTATCAGGCAATAGTATGTACCAATCTAAGATTCACCTGAAGAAAGTCAAACATAGGTATTAAATTCCTCCCACAGACATTCCCTAGGCTTAGAAAGCAGCAAGTTTCAGCACTGTAAGTAAATCAAGATAGTACAGAAAATGCTGATCCAGTATCTAGCATCAATCCGGTAGCCTGAGGCTTCTTTCCTGATGCAGAAGAAACATTAGCAAAAGACAGTATTGCATCTGCAAGGTATTTCAGTCAACCTCTATCCACATTCAGAACACTAGCATATGGCAGAGCAGTTTTGTTTTTTGGTTAGACTGAGAACTACAATAGACCTTCACAAAACATCCATGCTTTCTACATGCTTGCATCCCATGTGCTTCACAGGATTTATAATGAAATGTGTAGTTTACTGGGTAGATTCAAGCTACTTTGAGCTGGCTTTGTGTATTTTTAAACTTGACAATTTTTTTAGGCTTTGCTTTCAGCAGCATTTGTTTTGTTTATGTGACATGAACAGTGTTTGAAATTCCTTGACTTCATGCTTTTATGTCTGCCATCACCAACTTCATTTGGTTAATAAAGGATTTAACTGTCTGTACTGATGCAGTGTAGATGCAAGTAGTAAATGTTCTCTGATAATAAATGCAATTATTTTCAATAACAGAATTTCAAATAACAAATAGGATAACTCAGATAAACAACAATCTGGTGCTTTAAATAAAGTTCTGTATAGTCTTCCTTTTCTCTCTTGAATTAAATGAATGTTAAGTTCTAATAGTCAGTTTGAGAACGAAAAAACTTCTTCAATGATGTGAGATCTGTAACATATTTGTCTTTGAAAAGGAATGTAAAATACATGCTGACCTCTTCTACCAAAATGGTGCGTAAACAACACACCTCACACACTGCAGAGCTTTTTGACATTCATATTGAATTTTTGTTTTCAAAGACTTTCATCCAAAGATGAAAAATAATTGAAGGCTTACCCAGGCTTTGCAGAGGAAGCATAGGCAAATTCAGGGATGAGCGAGTCATCCTTGTTGCTAATTCACTGTACAACAAGAACAAGAAAGCAAACAAAGTTTATTAGTCAGGCTATTAAACAAAGCAAAGTGAACACCTGAGTATCGGCATGACTGAAAGCAGGACAGCCCTTGAGTGGTCCTGGCTCCTTCCTTCCTTAGCATTGGCATTTCCTCTTCCATCAAATAGGACAAGGACATTTTCACCATATGCAACAGCACTTGCCATCCTCTTTTCAGTTTAACTTTTCTCATCTCAAATCCGCCACAGAGGTCAGCACATCTTGCTTAACAGGTGGGATGTGCAAAGGACCTTGTGCAGCAAGCAGGATATGCCAAAGATCTTGTTTCCATTAAGACTTACACACCGTTGTTGCACCAAGATTCAAACATTTTATTAGTTTCATTGTTTTCTAATTTGCAATGCACATGAAACACAGAAGCAGGCTGGCTGTAGAGTTAGGTAGTCACTCTTTCCTTCTTTTTATAGCAGGGAAGACACCATATGCCCCAGGTCAGATTCAGCTCCCTGATTGTAGAACATGACCAACATTAGAGATGTGTTTCGGTGTGGCATCTCACTTGCCATTACCAATCCAGGAGGCCATGAGGGCTGTCTAAGGTAAAAGCACCCTGAAGATTTCTTGGACATGAAAAATAACTTAAATGGTCATAAATAAGCATGTTTGAGCAGCTGGATGCATCCTTTCATTTACAAGCTACTTTGAAACTGACATCTACATCATGGTTTGGAAGGGGAATGAGATCACATTGTAGGACATCTGCTAAAATGAATGCCATGCCTATTACACTGGCAAACTCTTCCCCTCTCCCGTTTAAAGGCTGGAACCTTAAAACATTAAGGACACAGGGAGGTATAATCACCTCCATTTTGTAAAGAATGAGGCTGAAGCAAATAGGGTTAAGGGCTAGGGTTTGATTTGGTGCTGGAGCAGTATACACAATGTTTCTGAAAGACATGCTCAAATGACATGGTCCACAAAAGGCACTCGAACCTCTAGACTCAGATAACTGTCTGAAATTTTAGGACAGTACATAACCACAAACTCTGTACAACCACTTGGTGGTCTAGCAGCTGTGGATATCCTTGAATTTTTGCCTGATAGTTACCAGTAAAAGTGTTTACTTCATTTCTACAGTAATTACTACAGTATTACTGTTCTTAGAACTATTGTTGTTGAATCAATGTTGTTTTGACATTTGTTGTTAAGCTCTAATCTTTAAGTGTATGTAAGTACTCAAACCCCTTACTGCCTGGGGTGTCTTTTCCCAGGCACTGCCCATGGGGGCTGCAGAGCAGGGTCTGTGAGGAAAGGCCAGGGCTGCTCCAGGCCAGACACAGATGGTTCCAGCTGTCTCCTGCAGGGCACAGCCAATCCCCTCGGGCACAGTGGTGGTGACACCTCAGGGAAACAGATCTAAGAAAGGTCAAAATGCCTGA
This sequence comes from Cephalopterus ornatus, assembly GCA_013396775.1. Lineage (NCBI taxonomy): Eukaryota > Metazoa > Chordata > Aves > Passeriformes > Cotingidae > Cephalopterus > Cephalopterus ornatus. The sequence goes on from VZRE01000919.1 coordinate 36,080, forward strand.
CAGAGAGGAAGGGAGGAACAAAAAGAAGTGGGAAACAGCCCTGCCAACACCCAGGTAAGTGACTCACATTTGAGAAGCTGGTGAAGAACTGCATTAATTGGCAATAAATTAATTTTCCCCAAGTGGAGTCTGTTTTGTCTGTGACAATAACTAGCGTGATCTCTCTGTTCTTCTTTCAACCCATGGGCTTTCATCTTATTTTGTTCCCCCTGTTCTGTTGTGGAGGGGGAGTGCAAGAGCAGCCAGGATGGCATCTGGCAGTCAGCCTAGGTCAGCCAGGCACAAATGTTTATAATGAGTGGTCGTTACACTGATTTCATTTAGGAATTTGATCACATAGATTTGGTCAAAGCTCAACAGGACAGCTGCAAGTCTCCAAATCATACTGGCTATTGGTAGTTGTTAAAAGTTATTCTGAATGTAATAGAACTGTTTCCATGCACATTCCAGAGACTGCCGTGTTATAGTCATGGCTTGATGTACATTCATGGCCCATTGTTCCACAAAAGTTTTTTACCCACGCCATATGGGCTGCTGGCTCTGTAGTGCCCTATAATTGTCTCTGGTCCCTAGGCACTGTACTCACAGCCTCGTTGTTTCTTTTCCCCACTTTTGCTCCTGTCCTCCAGCCCCCAGCTCCCTTTTCTACCCTAGATGAGCACTTCTTCCCCAGCCATTCTGCACTGCAGCCAGGCAGACCTGTGCACAGGATCCCTGAACAGTCAGAGCCCAAACCAAACAAATAACTGTTCAGATCGCATATCAGCCAGTGCAGACATTTAAATGGACGTTTGCCAGTGTTGGCTTTTATTCTGATGTCTTTCCTCTACTCTACCACTGCTTTTTATGACATTTTTAGGAGCTTAATGTCTTCAAGACTTCATTTCAGTAAAATTTTGGGGAACTTGGACAGTCTCCTCAAAATGTATTTGTGCTGGGGGAAATGATTTGCAGAGAGAGACAGAACAATCACACACACACAAAAAAAAAAGGAATGCAGGCTAACAGTCTATTGAGCTATAAGTCTCTTCATCTTTAATGCAGAGGAAAAATCTCCAAAGACTTCAGAGACAACAGGTGCCATCACATAGCATTTCATCTTGATCTAAACAGCATGAAATTGTATATTTGTACCTGTGACTCCTGCCATCTACCCCTGAGATCAGGCTGAAGCATTATGTGCTGGGACTGCATATCACATTATGAAACATTACATGCAGTGACCTTCAGTCTCCAGGGACCACACTTCAGTTATTAAACATGAAAGAGGCAGCGATCTTCTTCCTGGCATAAGATCTTCTCTCTGTGCAAGGGATTAGTAGTATTTTTAAAAATTATTTTCTATAGCTACTATGTGTGTATTATGTCAGCTTAGTGGAATCATTTTCTTAAGAAATAGTAGAACCATGCATCCAAACCATATTGAAAGAACAAATGTGAAAGTTACTTTAGAATGAATGCAACAGCCTTTTATGCTAGGGTGAGTAAATAATAACCTTACGAAGAAGACTTCCTTGAGAATCTATTAAAATATGTAACTGCGGTCACAGTGCTGCCTCCCCCACATTTGAGCCAAGAAGCTATCTGTGCCCCTTAGTCAACTCATCATGCTTTATCTAAGAAAGGAACTTTCTTCCTTGCAAAATGGGAAAGCAAAATTGCAAATAAGAACATACTGTGTTTTTATAGACTTTCTATTTCTATTAAGTGGTCTCTACAACTATTAGCGGAAGAAAACTCCTTCTGCCAGTAAGACCAATTGGACAACTGAGACTCCTCACTCTGCCCAAGCTCCCTCAGGCCACTCATAGAATCATAGAATCATTTAGTTTGGAAAAGACCTTTAAGATCATCAAATCCAACCTTTTACCTAGCACTGCCAAGTCCATCAATAAATCCTGTTCCTAAGTGCCACATCTACACGTCTTTTGAATACCTCCAGGGATGGTGACTCAACTACTTCCTTGGGCAGCCTATTCCAATGCTTGACAACCCTTTCAGTGAAGACATTTTTCCTAATATCCAACTTCCCCGTGCTCAACTTGAGGCCATTTCCTCTTGCCCTGTTGCCTGTTACGTGGTAGAAGAGATCGATCTCCTTGCTAAAACCTCCTTTAGGATAGTTGTAGAGAGCAATAAGGTCTCCCCTCAGCCTCCTTTTCCCCAGGCTAAACAACTCCATCTTCCTCAGCCACTCGTGATAGGACTTGTGCTCCAGCCCTTTCAACAGCTTTGTTGCCCTTCTCTGGACACAATCCAGCACCAGAATGTATTTATTGTAGTGAGGGGCACAGAACTCGACACAGTACTCAAAGTCTGGAATCACCAATCCTTAAATTCCTCTAGATAGAACTATATGGCAAAACTCAATACTGTGAAAAGACAGCGAAGTTAGATAACATACAGGAGATATGATTAAACATTCATTTTTACAGAATTGTGCACAAGCTCAATACTCTGTACTTAGTGATCATTAGCAACAGGATGTATCTGGTCTGGAGAAGAACCAGGGTAGCATAGCTACATACTTCGGCTCTCCACACTAACGCAGATGGCCCCACAAAGCATGCTTTGTGCTGCACAGTTGTATCATGAGAACCCCAGTCAATAGAAAAGGGAAATATAGCCCTCTTGGGAAGCTGGTTAGAAGTTAGAAATCCAACCCTTCTTAATGCAGCAATGTGTATAATTCATAGCCCTGTATGCATGCAAAATACAGGACCATACTTTTTATGGTGACTTGACAGATGTCACAAAAGTGCAAAACGGGAATTGGCCTTAAGGGTCCTGGAAACTGCCACAGATATAAAGTAGGATCTAGACCCAAAGAAACACAATTTACCAATTCCATGGAATTTTAATGTCTCAAAGACACCAGCACAGCTAGATGGATACTCTAGTTTGCACTGTCTTTAATTGTTTCAACTTTCTCCCCCCGTCAGAAGTAAAGTTTCCCACTTCTTTGGGAGCTGGTAGGACCTTAAAGGAATTAGAAAAGATCACAGAGAAAGTTTCAGACTTTATTCAATGCCCATTAAGTAATTTATATGGTTCCTGCATTGGATTTAGAAATGGGAGCTGAGGCTGAAAGGCCAATTTTATCACACATTAAACACTCACTGTGTTGTGAGGTTGCCTGTTCCTTTCATTTCACTGGCAAAAAGGAGAGCAAGTCCCCTGGAATTCCTAAAGTAGGCCTGGGCTAGTAAACAACCTTAGAGAGGTGAAACGAAATGAATGTAAAAGTGAATTCCATTCAAAACTGCTCCATCTTCACCCACATGCTCCGCAGTCAAAAAACCTGGCCACTGTGAGCAAGGCAGTGAGCTATTATTTTTTAAGGCATGCAGTAAATTTTCTTCCTGTTTTCTCCTCCACACAACACATGAGCAGAGGAGTGTCCTTGATGCACAATGCCTCTAAGTGCTGCTTTTGTGGTGCTTCAGCCTGTGCCGTTTTTCTTGCACAGGGCTGTGCCTAAAGACACAGACCAGCTTGAAGGACTAGCAACAATCATCAACATTATAGTCAGGCACAAAAATATTAAACTAACGGAAAGAACAGGCTGGCTTCACTGAGATGGAGGAAATATGAACTATGCATCAAAACTAATTTATTTTGTAAAAATTATTTTAATATCACAAGATCTTATTAGGCACTCCATGATGTTGGTCGTCACACAGGGAATGTAATTTAAACATGATTTTCTTTGTCATCCTTTTAAACCCTCTTTATAGACTCCACTTATACTGTTTCTAATAATATTTCTCAGGAAAAGCTCCACGAAGATAAGACTGTAAATAAAGCTTAGGAACAAGCATTTCCGACATGCTTAAAACCGTTTTTCTCTGTGTCCTCCCCACTCTGAATCTCTTCAGATTATGTATAGTACAAATGGAATGAGTAGTGTCTTGTTGTATGGATTCTTACTTGATTTAAAAATCCAACACCTGAATATTTTGGCCAATAAAATAAAAAGAATGCAAAAAGTTGGGTTTTGTGATAACTGGTCTTTTCTGAGACACATATAAGCTTGTCTTATCCTGAAACCATATAGGCCTGCACTTACAGGTATTGTCACCATTGACTATAGTTACATGAGGATCAGTTACACCAGTTGATAACTGAATGTGAAATGAGAAAACTGGAAAAAAGCTCAGTGCAAAACATAATGGAGGATTAAAACACTGCATGGAATAGCAACTAATCATAGTTTTCTTGATGTGATTGAATCTGCCCATCTACAAAATCTATAAATTTTAAACAATTTACCTCACCTCTTGTGCTTTTTAACAAGGGAAAGAAAAGAGAGGATTTACCAAGGGCATTCTGTATTTTTATTTCTTACCACTGCTACAGGCTCTAACATAACTGGCATTACACTGAAACATTGATAAAGGAGGCAACATGCCACATAATGAGGATGTCTCCCTTTTGTTTCCAGTCTTTTTGAATGCCACAAGACAGATACATTTCCAACACATGTGCAGGCTGTGTGGCACACCAATAAGCAAACAACTTCTGCACAATTTGGGTTTTCATCATTGAAGCATGTATTTCAGTTTCCATTTCCTAATGTATTTCTTCCTCAGTCTATGTCAGTCACCATTACAACTGACAGGTACAAGTAGCATATGCTAGCCTTTGCGCTTTGCCTAAAGTCACTCTTTGTAAGCACTCTTCTTTTGCCAGACTATCTGGTGTCTTCACGTCCTTCTGGGACAGATGTAGAGCCTACAGTACCATTTGAGGGGTTTGGGTGCATGTCAGCATGAACCGTTTAAAGTCTAGAGGTTCCTTTAATTAGAATGAGATCATTAGATGCACATAAGATATTGGAGTACACAGGATTAGACTACAGGTGAAATGAAGAGGTAAAGAGGCTACAATAGACATGAATGGTATGTGACAGGCTAGGTTCTTTGAAGGTTCAAATGGGAGAATGGAGAATGTGCTCTTGTGCTCTTTATAAATTTGAGAGAACTAATTCAACATTTGCCTACATATTTTAGCTTCTTCTGCACATAAATGACTCATAATGTTCATTTAATACAGAATTTAATAGAACAGTGGGCTCATGTAATGGGAAAAGATTAGAAAAAGTTATGCAGCATACATTTCAATAAAACTTTTCCTGCACATCTATTTTAGTTATTGCAGACCACCTGTTAACTAAATGCTTTATGTGACTAGACATGAGTGCCATGTATCTAATTGTGGCTATGTCCCTTTGGATATTAAGGAATAATGACACTTGTCATTCACATCATTGGCTTGACAGAAGATAGCAATCCTATTTCCTGATAGTTGGTATGTATCACTGGGAAAGGGTTCACTGCTGAATTGTCATTTGTCATGTAAAGGCGCAACAGTTATTACATTTCTTATTAAAGCATTTGAGGGGTACCCTAATGATGTGTGAGTAAATCCTAAGCAACACATTGGGATTCATAATGATTCACCACAAACAAATATGCTTCAAATAAGTAATTTATTTGTAAAGACACTCCATCCAAACTAAGGTTAGTGAGCTTAGTCCACATTCTGAGGTAATCTTGGTTCAGCTGAATAAACAAGGATACAGACATGAATAATAAGAATTCATGAATAATGATTAATAAACAGTATTAACTAGCTGTTCATTTACTAGTCAATAAAACTAGCTAGATCTCTAAATTGCAATTTTTAGTTCTGAAAATCAGAGAATCCCAGAACAGTTCAGGCTGGAAGGGACCTCTGGAGATCATCTAGTCCAACCCCTCTGCCAAGGCAGGTTCACCTAGAACAGGTTACACAGGAACACATCCATGTGAGTTATGAATGTCTCCAGAGAGGGAGACTCCATGACCTCCCTGGGCAGCCTGTTCCAGTGTTCTGCCTCCCTCAATGTACATGTTGAGGTGAAACTTCATGTGTTTTAGTTTATGGCTGTTGCTCCTTATCCTGTCACTAGGCACCACTGAAAAGAGTCTGGCACCTTCCTCTTGACACCTGCCTTTGAGATATTTATCTGCATTAATGAGATCCCCTCTCGGTCTTCTCCAGACTAAACAGGCCCAGCTCCCACAGTCTCCCCTCACAGTAGAGATGCTCCAGTCCCTTAATCATTTGTGTTCCTCCACTGGACCCTCTCTAGTAACTTCTTGTCTTTCTTGTTCTGAGAAGCCCAGAACTGGGCACAGCACTCCGGATTTGGCCTCACTAGGGCCAAGTAGAGGTGGAGGATCACCTCCCTCAACCTGCTAGCCACACTCTTCCTAATCCACCCCAGGATACCAGTGGCCCTCATTACACAATTTGGCAAAAACATTTGGCAAAAACGGTGATCCACTGGAGTTTGCATTTTGAATTGTCTTTTTCTAAATGAAAAAGTCTTCATAATTCCATGGCTTGCTCACAAAAGACTTTATCTTTAAAAAGTAAGGAGAGCATACTGAATTCTTTTAATATTGTTTATCAAATAACTTTTTTAATGTAAGAATTAAATTTGGGAGTGTGCAAAAATGAAACGACATTGTTATGTGATCATAGCAGGTTTTGTGAGGTCATGCTAACTGGATGAAATAAACAGAAATGTTTTATCTGAGATAAACCTGTTCCAGTATCAATTTCCATTGCTGACAGATTTATTTAGTTTCCAAAGCTGTCTCCTACTTCCATATCACATCATTGCATGAAACTGTGTCAATTAATTTTGAAATTTTCCTTCTGCCCTTCTTAATTACATGAAACAAAACTATCAGTATGCTACCTATCACTCAGTATTTAAAACTGTTAATATTTTAAAGTTTGCTTGTGAAATTACTGAATGACAATTTCTCACTCTAGCAGAAGAATGTAAATATATTCTACTGTGAGTATGCAGCAAGTCAGAAACTTTAAAACAATATTGTGTAGCTATTGCAAGGTTTGAAAGTTTAATAATTTACCTCTGTGCTTAAAAATTGCTTCTACAGTTAAGATTTTGCCTACGCATTGCACGCCTTCCCTCCCAGACATGTCTTTACCCAGTTCCAAATCACTGTGTTTCCTGACTATGCCTCCTTTAATCTATTAAAAATTCAATAAAAGTCTGTGAGACTGTAGTGGGTTGACTCTGGCCAGACGCAAGGCACCCACCAAAGTTGCCCTACCACTTCCCTCTGCAACTGGACAGAGGAGAAAAATTACAGAATAGGATTCATAGGCTGAGATAAAGACATGGAGAGATCACTCACCAAATACTGTCACAGGCAAAACAGACTCTAATTAAGGATATTAATTGAATTTATTACCAACAAAATTAGTGCAGGATGATGATAAGTTAAATAAATCTTAAAACCACCTTCCCCCCGCCCCTTCTTTCTTCCTGAGCTCTACCTCCTCCCCCTCAGCAGCACAGGGAGACAGGGAATGGGGGTTACAGTCAGTTCATCACATGGTGTTTCTGCCACTGCTCAGGAAGAGGAGTCCTTCCCCTGCTTCAACATGGAGTCCCTCCCACAGTTCTCCACGAACTTCTCCAGTGTAAGTCCATCCCATGGGCAACAGTTCTCCATGAGAAGCACTGCTGCAATGTGGGTCACTCTTCCACAGGGTGCAGTCCTTCAGGCAAGGGCTGCTCCAACATGGGTGCCCCACAGAGTCTCAAGTCCTATCAGGAAACCTGCTCCAGCGTGGGTTCCTCTCTCCACAGATCTGCAGGTCCCTGCCAGGAGCCTACTCCAAAACGGATTTCCCAGTTTCCACAGGGTCACACTCTTCTCTCAGGCATCCACCTGCTCTGGCGTGGGCTGCACATGGAACTCTGCACTCCTGTGGTCTTCTGTGGGCTGCAGGGGCACAACTGCTCCACCATGGTCTGCACCACAGGCTGCAGGGGAACCTCAGCTCTGGCACCTGGAGCACCTCCTGCCACTCCTTCTATACTGACCCTGGTGTTTGCACAGTTGTTCCTCTCACATATTCTCACTTTGCTCTTCTCTGGATGCAATTACATCTACACAATAACTTTCATTTTTCCTTTTTAAACATGTTAACAAAGAGGCCACCATTTCTGATTGGCCCAGCCTCAGCTGTTGGCAAGTCCGTCTGGAGCTGGCTGGCATTGGCTCTGCCAGACACGGGGGAAGCTTCTGGCAACTTCTCACAGAAGCCATCCCAGTAGCACCCCCACTAGCAAAACCTGGCCATGCAAACCCAATACGGAAACATTGCTTCAAGCCCTTGAAATACGCTTTGTGGGATGCCAAAGTTTGCCTAGATTTGGCAAGTCTTCTGCCACAGAACATCCTTAAACCTTCATGAATTGAAAAGCCTGGTTCAAAAGTCCCCTGGAGACCTATTATCTGTGGATCACTGGCACAGTAAACCAGAACAGCTTTCAAGGAACCATTTGGGTCAGCTACGTTGCTTTGTACACAGTACCTGGGGAATCCTTAATCTATCACTCATTGACACAATTCAGAATCATTTCAGACCACCATTTCAGCTGCGCTTAGAGAGCATTAAGGCAATAAATCTGTATGAACTAGCAAGCTCTGCCTTCTAAAAATCCATATTGAAGTTTCCACCTAAAATTACTGATGAATCTGTGAATGACCTGTTTTCTGTGTGAAATAACTTTTTTAAGGCTGTGCCTGCCACAGCATAACCCTAAAGACCACTCTAGCACCACCTGCAGACCAAGAACTGTGTCACCTTTCAGGAGTAACCAAAAGATATCTAAGGATTTTGTGGCCCTTACTTGTCATCCAGAAGAGCATCAAGGATATTGCCCTAAATAACCTGCCAAAGCTTAGGAGCACCAACTGGCTATCAGTGATTTGACCAACCTCGAATTGTCTTTCTTCATAGTTTCTCCATAATCTTACATTCACCTCCTGCTCAGATTTTGGCTCATGCCAAGGCCTGTTGTACGTGCCCTGCAACAGCACTGAGAGTACTGCCATTAGATGGCAACATGTAGGCAGGACATGGTTACCAGAAAGGGCTGAAGTCATTACACAGCCACTATAACCTGTAGCTTGCTGTCTCCTGCAGCCACAGTCCCTGCACTTTGATTAACTAGCACTTTTCTTTGGAACCTTCTAACTCACAGAAATAGGACAGATCAAACTTTCAAGCTTGAAGGTGTAAATACTTCAACTTACATAAGGAGCTTTTTTAGCAGATCTAACAGCATCTGGACAGCTGGGGCTTTCATGTTTCCTGGTGTGATACAGGGGATGCCCACACTGTGATGGAGGAGGAAGGAAGAGCACTCTCACCATTGCCTAGATTACTGTTTTGCTTGTAGGTACACAGGTTACAAGTTATGAGTTGCAAGTAATGACTTAGAGAACCTGTAATTTAGAAGATTCAAGAGTTAAGTGATTAATTAGTGAATTCACTTTAGATTAGTCTGTACAAAGAGGATTGACCCCCTGTACGTTGTGTTTGTTTTCTGTCCTAATGAGCTCATAAAATAAAGTTTAATTTGCAGAACAACTTTTCCTGTAAATTTGAAAGATCAAAACAGACCATGACAGTAGTCCTCCTCCAGGGTTTAACTGCCCGTGCTCTAGTTCTGCCAGGATCTGGTGCAGCCACATAACCTGGGATCCAACTTCACAGAAAGCACCTGAGCTGTGAAAAATATCCTCTAGGGCCTCCTCTGAGGTGGAATCTGCATTGAGCCCTGGCCTGCCCCTTTGGTTCTTACTGAGATGCATTTCAGGTCTGCTGTTTCCAGTCTTGTGCTCTGGTGATCCTCTCCTGATTCTGACCTGTCTCCTGGGCTTCCCAGTAGGGCCTCAGACCTGCCTTGTGACTACAGCTCCATGGGACACTGGGCTGCCCTGATCACATCCCCAGCCTAGCCCCACACACACACCTACCCCCTTCTGCCCAGCCCTGGCATGACCCATACTGGGAATATTTGCAAGGTCCTATGGAAAAGCTGATGGGTTGGGGTTAGCCAGGAACTTGGTCAGGAGGGACATGACTCCTTCCATGGTCATTTTCCCAGTGATGCCAGGCAAAAGCAGTGTCTCCCCCTTTTCATACGCTAATCAGTTGTGAAGGGGTTGTGACATAATAAAAGAGCCTCAGGAAAGGTCTAAACACAGATGAAAGAGCTATTCCTATACTTATTAGAGTAAAGCAGAGACAGGGGATGATGAGTCGGTTTGCTAAATATCCTAAATGTCTGCATACCTTTACCAGAATTGTGAAGCTAAATAAGAAGAGCTGGAAATCTTAGTACATGATTAAGGATGGGATTATAGTCATAGCACATATTTTGCGAAAATTCTCACATAAGTCAGTTGTCAATATTAAAGGGTATAGCTTTTTCACTAAGAGCAGGCAAATAAAGAGATGTTACCCTGTATACTCAGCACCAAGTTAGCAGCTTGGAGACATGGAATATTAATAAAGTCAAGCCAACTGAAGGAAGGTTTATTCAAGGTTAAGAAAATAAAAGAGCATACGTACAGTCATGGGGAGCAGTTGATTACAGAAAAGGAAGATTACACTAAGGGAGCTTTTTATCTGCAGGAGGTAGAAGTTAGTATGTGACCTTTAGGTAACGGGAAATCTCAGCCTGCTGAATGTCTAGGAAAAGCAGTCTAGCAGGACAGACTTGTCTTACACAAGTCAGGGAAAAATGGTCTTGCTCCATCTCCTACTGCTTGATACAAAACTGGTTGGACAACTGGAGGCTAGATAGCAACTGACAGTAGTTATGTGTCAAAAACAGAAGGTTTGATAGAAGTTCCATTATAGTCTGTCCTGGCCCTAGTACTAACCAACATTTTCATCAAAAGTCAGAAGATTAAATAAAAAAGCTTCTTATGCTCTTTTTATTCCATTATTATAATGATTGTATTAGTGAAAGACAAAACTAAAAGGAGCTGCAAATATCTTGGCTAACATCATTAGAGTTCAAATATTCTTAACAAGCAAGAAATGATCTACTGAAGAACAGGATACAATTCACCACAAATAAATGCAGGTTCCTATTCTTAGCAATAATTGACTGCACAAATGCAGGATGTACAGCATTTGATTTTGGTAACAGTTCTTAAAAAATCAGTTTTAGGTATTACAATGGGTCACAAACAGAACATGAGTGAATAATGTCCTAGTCACAAAATAAAAGACCCAGCCACGCTACAATTTATAATTAGGAACATGTGAAGACAAGTGAAATAGTCTCCTTGCTCTGTCTAGCACAGATTAAGTTTCAGATGGAATATGGGATCCAGGCTATAGAATTTCAAGAAAGTTGTAGCAATCTAAGCATAAAACATAAAGGATCAAGCAAATTGAAAACTGGGGTTATTTAATCAAAGAAGATATAATTTGGAAATAGTGTAACAGTCTTCATGTACACTGAGAGATGCTGCAGAAATTAAATACTCTGTTCTCTGTCCACGGTGTACAGCACAGGATGAAGTAAATGGCTTAAGCTGCAACAATAAATATTCATGGTAGACACCAGGAAAATCTCACTAACAGGGGAGGAGCAAAGCCCTTAAACAGGTTGCATGGGGAGATTCTGAAGTCCTCTGTACTGGAAGCATATTAAAAATGGTTATATACATGCCTCTGTCAGAAAAGAGATGATGTATATTACAGGACCCATATTGGATGCAGCAGGTCATTCTAGCCTTTTCTAATTGTTATAAGTAAAGTACTACAATGCTGCAAGGAAAAATAATATTTTTGATGATTCTTTTTCTTGTCAATGTAGTTCTTTATTTGTATTACAAAAACAGCATTCATCATGATGATGTTTGCTCACTTTTCATCCACTTATGATCCTTTTCCAAAGTCTATTTCTTCCCTTAATGAAGCAGGATTTTTTTTTAAAAATCATGACATAGTCTAAAGATTATCAGACATATAACATATCTGACAGTTAAGTAAGCTGTATCTTTACATGCAGCAGAAATATTTTCACAAAGAAATCAGTAAACATGTATCAGATTCAATATGTAATCTCCCAACAAAAGAACATTTGATGTTCTTGTAGTCTTAAAGCTGTATATTAACATTATTAGATTATATGTTGTGTATATCCTCAGTATGGTTTCCTCAGCAACTATATTTTGGGTAGCTTTGCTATGGCAACCAAAGATGATTGCTTATTTTACTGTTTCAATTAATAATCCATGGCCTGAACCATAAAAGCAATCGATAATACACCTATGAAAGTCTAAATAAACATATGTTACACAAGTGCAAGCTTTTCTGTGAGAGTTATTACTCCAGTGTAGGAATAATACATAAGTACATTACTAATTAGATTCTGTGTTTCAGTACTTAAAATAGAAACACTGGGCTTAATTCTAGCCTTATACAGAGGAGGGCACAATAGTGGGTTTTGCAACATACGTGACAATCATCTATTATGCGAAAATCACATTATGTCAGAATCAACTCCTTATTTTTGAAGGCAGGAGAATGAATTTCCCAGTATACCCTTCTGCCCCAGTCTTGCCCTCAATTGCATGGGAACAAATCTAAAAAGTCAAAGGAGTCTCTCTTTGGGTAGAAATTGAATTTCTGAATTGAAATTCAGAAAGCTGAAAGAGAATTGGGCCTTTGTCAGTTTTGTTTGTAGAATTTCTAACCACACTTTGTTTATTGTTATGTAGTGGGCAAGGTATGTTTCTGTAATACTTCTTAAAGATGACAACAAAAAATTCTCAATCAAAAGCATTTCAGATTTCAGTGAGGTAAGTGTAAAAGCTGAGCACAGCTCTAAGCAAACATGTTTTTCTATCTTTTCTTTGGACAAATATAAAGAGCATCTAGACAATCTTAACCCTCTTGCAATTTCCACTTATATAAGAATTATTTTTTTTTCAGCTCTCCACATTTCAGCACTTTGTCATCTGACTATGAAGAGGCTCCCAGATTTAATTATAAATACAAGTCTAGAAGCCTGGTTTATGTTATCAGTCTGGATCTGAACCTTGCTTTTAGAAGCCAGCTTTGCACAACAAATACACAACTCATATCAGCAATGCTCTTACACTGCATGCAGGTCAACTCACTCACTCTTAGAAGTACACAGTTGACCCATGTAACTTTACTTATGCATGGTCTGAAAATTACATGATAAATTTGGGAACTTGTGCAAGTCTAGATATCTGATCTTACTATAATAATTCTATCATCCTTTGATATATACCTTAGGGTCTCCTGATTAACAGAAGCCAACAGGGAAACACCAAGGAAATATCTCAAAGGAATTAAGGGGCGTTCAAGGAAGGCAACACATCTGACAGCCCAGCTGAGGTGCTGTTACACCGATGCATGCAGCATGGGCAACAAACAGGGGGAGTTAGAAACCCCGTGCTTCTAGAAAGTTATGACCATTATTGAAATTTGGTGGGAAGAATCCCATGACTGGAGTGCAATTATCGACGGTTATGGACTGTTCAGAACAGAGAAGGCAGGAAGGAGAAGGCAGAGGGGTTGCCCTCTACATCAAGAGGTGGATTGAGTGTGGAGAGTTGTCTCTGAAGAACAGCCATGAGCAGGTCAAAAGCCTGTGGGTAAGAATCAGAGACTGAGGCAACAAAGGGAATCTTGTGGTTGGTGACTATTACAGGCCACCTGATCAAGGGGAGCCTACTGACAAAGCCTTGCTCCAGCTCCAGGAGGCATGGCACTCTCAGGCTCTTTTCCTGCTAGGGGTCTTCAACCACCCTGAGACCTCCTGGGAAAGTAGCACGGTGAACAGTAGGGAATCCAGGAGACTCCTGGAATGCATAGAGGATAACTTCTTTAGCCAGGTAATAGACAGCACTACCAGAGGGCATGTGATACTGGATCTGATGGTCACCAACATAAGCAAGCTAATGGAGGATGTCAAGACTGGAGGCAGCCTGGGCTGCAGTGAACATGAATTGGTGGAGTTTGCAGTCCTGAGGGATATGGATCAGATAAGGAGTAAATTTAGGCCCCTAAACTTTAAGAAAGCAATTTCCAGCTCTTCAAGGAGGTAGTCAATAGGATCCCCTGGGAGACTGTCCTCAGAGGCAAGGGAGTGGATCAGAGTTGTGAGATCTTTAAGGATTTTTATCTGTATTTCCACCTTTAGATGCAAAAGCTAGCAATTCCCAGGAGCAAGAAATTAGGCAAGGAAGGCAAGAAACCAGAATGGCTGATTAGGGACCTGCTGGTCAAACTGAAGGCAAAGAACCAAATGCACAGGCAGTGGAAACAAGGACAGGTAATGTGCGAAGAGAATAGAGATGACAGTTGGTTGTGTAGGGATGGGGTGAGCAAGGCAAAGGTGAAGCTGGAACTGAACCTGGAAAGAATAACAAAGAATAACAGGAAGGGCTTCTACAGGCTTCTACCAGAAAAGGAAGGTCAAAGAAGGTGTAACTTCCCTGCTAGATAATGCTGGTAAACTGGTAACAGTGGATGGGGCTGAAGTATTCCACAACTTTTTGCCTCAGTCTTAAGTGGCATCCTCTCTTCCCACAACCTATCTCGAATGGACAGACAGCGGAATGGGGACTGGGAGAGCAAAGTGCTTCCTACTGTAAGTAAAGATCAGGTTCACGACCACCTGAAGAACGTAAATGTACATGAGTCTATGGGACCTGATGAGATGCATCCCAGAGTCCTGAGGGAATTGGTGATGTAGTTGCCAAGCCACTCTCCATGCTATTTGAAAAGTCATGACAGTCAGTTAAAGTCCTAGGTGACTGGAAAATGGGAAACATTGTACCTATCTCTAAAAAGGGAAGAAAGACGGACCCTGTGAACTACCGGCCTGTCAGTCTCACCTTTGTGCCTCGGAACAGGGTGATCGAGCATAGCTTCACCAAGGGCAAATCCTGCCTGACCAACCCTACTGGCCTTCTATGATGGAGTGACTACATCAGTGAACAAGGGAAGGGCTAGAGATGTTACTTATCTGGACTTCTGTAAAGCTTTTCACACTATCCCCCACAACACTCTTCTCTCTAAACTGGAGAGAGACTGATTTGATGCCTGGACTGTTGGATGGATAAGAAAATGGTTGGACAGTCACATCCAGAGGGCAGTAGTCAACGGCTCAGAGTCCCGATGGGCATCAGTGATGAGTAGTGTCCCTCAGGGGTCTGTACTGGGACCAGTGTTATTGAATATCTTTGTTAATGACATAGAGGAAGTGCACCCTCAGCGTGGGGTGAGCTAACTGTGGCCTTCCAGTATCAGAAGGGAACCTACAAGAAAGATGGAAACTTTTTACGAGGGCATAAAGTGACAGGGCAAGGGCAATGGCTTCAAACTGAAAGAGAGTAGGTTTAGATTAGATGTTAGGAAGAAATTCTTTACTGTGAGCATGGTGAGGCACTGGGACAGCTTGCCCAGGGAAGTTGTGGATGCCACAGCCCTGGAAGTGTTCAAGGTCAGGTTGGATGGGCCTTTGAGCAACGTGGTCTAGTGGAAGGTGTCCCTGCCCATGGCAAGGGAGTTGGAACTAGATTATCTTTAAGGTCACTTCCAACCCAAGCCATTCTGTGATTCTATGATATTCTATGTTATGTCATAGCTGCATACTTGGAGAAGAGGCAGTAAATGCATACTATCATTGCATGTAGAGAGCTAGGTTCTGAAGACGTGGAAAAATCATGGAAAAAACACAAGAATCCATATAACCACACAAATTTTAATTTTTTTTTTAATCTTGGTCCCATTATCTTGTGCCTCAATTTATCCACTTCAAAACATGTAAGACCTCAAGGTGTACATGTTGTACAGGAGTATCTGAAGATGTGACGTGGTTCCATAAATAGCTATATTATTCTCCATGTCATTCAATATTTGGCTGTTCAACTCTGCCAACTCAATGAGATGGGAATTCATGATCAACAAAATCACCCCATTCCATATAAACCAGGGTTTCGTAGTTTTAATGATCTTTGATGCTCCAATCTTAATGGAAATACTTCAGTTATTCCATTTATTTGGAAAACTGAATAATCCTAAAACAGCCACTCACTTAATCTTTTCTTTTTTTATATAGCAATTTTGCTAGCTGATGCTCTTTTCTACAATTATCCTATTTTAAAGATCAAAGCAGAGCCATCATGTTCTGAAGAGAATACAGGATTTCTGAAGAGACTATTACATCCTGAGTAATCTAAATAAAGGTGGAAATTCAGATAAAAATCCTCATGTACAGGTGCAGAAGTACCCACTGAATTTTCAGAATACAACACCTATGTATACATTTCATGAGTGAATACAAAATCTTTCACGGGTTCATAGCAGCATCACATTAAATGTCAAGATGACCTTAGTGTTTATTGTCAAATCTTCCAAGTGCTGCAAAATCCATAGGCTGACCATATTGCCTTAAAAATCTCCAGACCTTAAGATATTCAGGCAACAATGTCTGAGCAAGCCACTATGCAGATGAATAGTACACTAAAAAAAAGCATATTCATCATTTTTTTCCTCCATACCTCAAGAAACTGTCTCTGTCTCAAACTAGTATATTGAGCTTTTATGGGGAAAACAATTCTTACCATTTTTTTCATGGTGAAAGACTGAATATCTAAAAACTCCAGGTAAAGCTGTTAAAAAGCATTTTCTATGAGCAATTGGCTATTTTAAAGGGAGCTTGGTGATGCTTTAGCTGTGTGACTCCTCATAATGTGCATTAATCACAGAGTATCTGTCAGATCCTGAATCTGGATACTCAGAAGTACATTTACTAGGAACATGTTACTCTCCACCTGTACAGCAGAAAATTTCTTTCAAGAGTAAAACTTCTGATTTAAAAGATGATGGGTAAGATTAATTTGTTATAAGTTTAGACATTTAAAAATTTGGACATCACAGTACAAGTTAGTTACCCAATGATCAGTGGACAGAAAAAGACATTTGTAAAAAGGTGCTTTCTTTTATCTCAAGAAATATGTCTAAAAGAGAGATAAAAGAGCATCTAATAGATGCTCATTTCATCACTTGTGAGTAACTGATGACAGAGTTAAGCTGATGTATGATTTTGGCACTGGTGGAGTGAAAAGGAGGAGGAAGACATAGGTTAGGGGAAGATGGAGGAAACCAGAAGTTGGCACAGTCCTTATGTAGGAAGTTATGCCCAGTTGGACAAAACTGATGTGTTGTCAAGTAAGATACAGCTACAATAGATCTGGAGAAAGAATCAATATCAACCAGTAAATTTCCTTGTCCAGATATCATCCTCTGTAGAATGGCACTCCAAGGTTAGAACTTCTCCTGGTTTTTGCAGATACTAATATAACAACAGACACTGTTCTATACTTAAACAGTTTGATTTTATGTTCATTGCATTTTCCTTGGTATTTTACCAAGAAATTATTCCTTCTATTTCAAGATGAAAATGCTTCCACTTTTACTTTGTAAATGCATTTAATATTTCTTAATTAAAACTCCTTACTAAATTGTAAATGGTTGGTTTCACTGAAATGTCTGGACAGAATTACAATTAAATCACTAAAGACAAAAAAAAAAAAAAACCAAAATGAAACTCTTCCAAAAAAATATCATATCAGAATCATTAAAGAGAAACAAAAGAAATAAGAAGCATTTTAGCAACAAATGTAGCTGACGAAAACCTCCTACATATACTGGTTGCCTTATTTTGAAATAATTTCAACACTTTTAGATATTTCCCCATTGAATATTACCAATTCTAATTTTATTTTTCACATTAAATATCATAACTCTGACTTTTAGAATCAATTCCAAGAGGAACATATAACATTACATGCAGTTTAAGACTGAGCTCCCTGCGTAATGTATGTATTTGTGTTGGTTTTCACACTGTAGTAATTATCAAGTAACTTGCCAATGTTAATCTTACTTCTTGCCAAAAGACCTATTCTTCTAGTAATCAATCAACTTGCTCAACAGTAGATTAAGTTCCACAGAAACTTAAAATATTTGAAATACACCACAAAGCATAGGAATTTACTTGTGAGGAAATCGCAGACACTATTTTCATACTTAGCTGCATGATTCTTTTCCTATTACGACCTCAGTAAATATGATAATGGTAAAAATACTGCTTTGAACTCCCCATTTAGCAAAACAAAATTTTAAAGTTTAACAGGTGATAAGAAGGCAATTAAGCCTTTGAAATCAATTCCCTCACAGTGAGGAGGTAAAAACAAGGGCGAAAATCAACAAATGCTTTCCAATCAACAAAAGAAATCTTGCCAGCTGAACAATTAACCTCTTCAGGGCTATAGACATTTGGACTTACCAAAGATAAAAGATCTATCTGGCTTAGAGAGAAAATGCTGAGGAAGAAGCTACAAAAAAAGGGGCCACCAACTTCCAAATTAGTTATTGGATAAAAGAGCACTGAGAAGAATGTAGTTTCAAATGAAGATCATATACTAAGGAGCCTGCACTAAGACACTTATGGCCTTGATACAAAATGCCAGTGTATTTTGAATACTGGGCATTTCTTCTTGATGATGCATAAATATATACAAACCATCAATTAAATGTTGGTAATTCAATAGTTATGATGCTGAGAAAGAAATAAATATGAGAAATAAATATAGACTAGGAGGGCTGTGGTGTTTCTTCTGGTCTTATTGCTAGCTAATGAACCACCACCAGGAAATTCAGAAAAACTGCCATAACTTGTATAGTAACTTATTTAAATGTGTTGATGATTTTAGGCAGAGAAACAACAGCTTGCTAACATTCAGGACCGACTTAGCTTAATAAGTAAAGCTTAAATTAAGCAAGAAGCAAGAACAAGGTATTTGCTATTCAATTTACTTGACAAGATGAAACAGGAGAAGTACAATGGAGAAGTTCTCAAACAAATATCAAAACATAGGGTAAACATGAATATTCAAAAGCATATGTATACAAACTTCAGAGAATGAAGAACAACAAAGGAAACACAGAAAATTAAGCAAGTTCAAGAGTTATCTCAAGCTGATTTGAAATGGATGGTTCCTCAAGCCAGTATGAGGAAACAAGCTTTAGAACTTTTTCAGTTTCTAACAGAGCACATAGTAGTGGTATCCCTGTCAGAATTGCACAGCTAAGGCCTGCATCTTCAGCAGCTGTAAATTACTCTAAAAAAATAGCCCTAATATTGTCTCTTTACGTGTTCTGAATTTAACAGCAACAATGAACAGGACTGAAAGAAGATATCTGTAATGTTGCAATTGTTGAAATGAAACCTATTTCTTATATTCAGTCTTAAGATATTACAAGCACAGTGAGAGGAAATCAAGCTGTTGCGTTGAGAAAACTGATATTGAGTACCTGGGATCCCTTCAGTGGGTACAATGACTCCTTTTGAAGAGTGAGGTGCCTCCTGGCCATGAAAAGCCTCAACCTGTGCCACCAAAACACATTTCTGAGAGCAGACTGTCACTCTTATAGTCTGCAGTCAAAGTGTGTGTTTAAGATTTTAGTGACAAGTGCAGATGTATTGACTTTTCCTAAAACATCTGCAGGTCGTGACTTTCTTTGGCTGGACATTCCATATGTGGATGCCCACAAGTGTGTCCATGCCTGACAGTGTGATGCCTGCACAGCTTTACCTTCTGCAATATGTCTACACTCATCCTCAGCAAGGCACTGACATGAGGACCACTAATGCCTTGGAAACCCAGTACACGTCCTCTTCCCTCACACAGGGACTTAGGCCCTGGCTCTTTCTGTCACCAGCCTGTACTACCTGTACTGCAATCCCTGGCCCTACTTGGTATGACATGAACACGGACAGGGATCCGAGGAAGTCTGTCTCTTCACCAGGCAGAAAAAGAAAGGCTCATTTTCTTTACTAAAATTAACATACTTACAAGGGCAAAGCCAACACAAAAGGGACAAGAATCAGGCCTAGATTTGTACTTATCCACTTGTCTAAAGACATACATTAGGAAATGGTTTTATGCAAATTTTAAGCAAATGCAAACTTCCACAGGGGTACAAAATATTATTATATAATTATTACAGTATTCTCTGAAAAATAGCATGAAAAATGTAATTTCTAATATCCTACAAGAAGCCTTTCTTCTTAGAAAAAAATCTTTTTTAAGGTAGCTTAAAAATAAGAACAGCAGCAATGAAAACATGCTGAGAGCATCCCTCCCAGGACAGACCAGCTAATGGACATGGAAAAGAAGCAATGTTGCTCTTGCAGAGAGATAGCCATGACAGAAATCCAGGCTGGATAAAGCCTTGAGCCACCTCGTCTAGTGGGAGGTGTCCCTGCCCATGGCAGGAGGGTGTTGGGACTAAATAGTCCTTAAGGTCCATTCCAACCCCTTAACATCCTACAATTCCACGATTAGCTTTGTCTCTGCAGTTGCTGATGCAAGAGACCAACTTGCAAACCTTCTACCAAGGAAATACACAGGAAGTGTAAATCCAAATTTTTCATTTTGTGCATTTGTTTTACCTGAATCAAATTAGAACAGAGGTAAAAGCATCCTACCACCACACAGCCATTTAGTGTGTGGTGATACCTCTGACATGCAATTTGTCTTTCAAGAAGCGGAAAGATTATTCAGACTGACATACCTTTGTGCTTCCCCTCTGATCTGAGGTAGTGGAGAGACAGCAATGTTCCTTGATGTCACAATCCGGCTGCAATCATCAAGCTGCCCACTTCCAGAGAGGCAAAAATTTACCATGTTGACATATTCTTACTGGCAGTGTAGCTGTTTCATCTCACGCAGATGGAACATACTGCCATGTTACGTTTTGACAAGTCTCCAGAAAAAAAATGCACTTAACTGGCAACTTCTCTGCAGAGACACTGTGATATCTAACCCACTTTCACAAAGACCAACAGAAACATTTTCATTAGTATTGACAATATAATCAGCATTATATGGATTTTCATTATAGCACTTTCTTGTTAGCAGGCTTTTAGAGAAGCTTTAAAATTAAAAATATTGCTTTAATAGTATCTAATCTCTACCAAGAAATTAAGGCCACAAATTCCAAGCTCTAATGACTAACATTTTCTCACAACCATTAGTTCCTTCCTTTATGCTGGGAGCTAACTGAAAGAAGTTTTGTTTCTGTTGCTAACTCTGAAGAAGACACTGCCATTTGAAACCTTAAGTCTAGGGTGTTGCACTATATGACCCTTTGTTTAGCTGAGAGTAGTTAAATAAATTCAATCTCCTTTGTCTTCATGCTGGCATCTGATCAGAATTGCTGCACTGTTAAAAAGCAATGATCATTTATTCTTAACACAAACATATTCACTCTTGAAAAAGAAATTCATTCTAGTTCAGCATGGGTTTATAGTCACCAAAGTAAACTGGATGTTGCTATAATTGGGGGATAAATATTCTGCCCTGCTGCATGCCCTTTTCTCACTTTGTTGTTTTTCATGATGTTTTCCTCTGGCTCCTGAGCCAATTGTTTGTCCTTGAGTTATCCTTGATGTGATCTCTAATGCACTTACTCCATGCTTTACTGTACTGTCCGTGCTCTGCTTTTGGTTACTGAACAAGTCTGACTGTTCGAGGTTGTAGATGAAAGAATATATTGGCTATAAAGAATAACAGTATGTGGACTACATTAAAAATGGTGAGCAAACACTACTAATTAATTATATAAAGCAATTGTAAGGGCTTATAGGTAAACATTCTGGATACTACCTCGGCATAATTATCACTTTATGGTACAGAAGCAAGAACAGATTGGGGATACGAGGACTGTCACAGCATATTTAAAAACTTGGTTGTAGTGTCAGAATCAGAATTGCCCCAGAGGCAGCATGCAAGGCAAGAATGAGGTATGTTTTTGCAGTGATTGATCAGTATTGGACCACTCAAAGGTCTCAACATAGTGGGGTAAAAGGGGACTCGTGGAAATAACCCTATTAGGCTGCCAGCACCCTGATATCTCTTTTTCTTACATTAAAAATTCCCATTTGTTTAAATAACAGTTGTTGAAATAATTTCCATCAATAATGTTTCCTACTTGACGCTGCTCCTACCATGAAGGCTCATAATTCCAGTAGGATAGAACTGAATCTGTGATACTTTTGCAAGATTATATTCAAAGACAATCCTCATTTTTAGAACAACCCCTACCAAGAAGAAACACTATGTCTACATTATACTGCCATCTAGAGCAGCTAGGTCTTGGCATATTTATCATCAGTTAAAGAACCTGGGATGGGTTTGCCATACCCCAGAATGGAAGCAGAAGAGCCTGTGAGAAGACATAGATAAAAGTACATTTGTTTGCTACATATCCAGAAGAGAGGAAGAGAGACCTAACCAGAAAAGAAAAATCTTATTAATCTGTCTGGGCCCTGCATTAACAGAAACCTTCAAGTCATCCTAAGAGAGCAGAGAATAGAAGGAAATTTAATTATTTGTGATTCTAAATTCCAGTTTCTTATCTTGTAAATGCTGCCTGGCATGTTACAGAATTATAGAATTGTTTAGGTTGGAAAAGACCTTTAAGATCATCAAGTCCAACCCAGCACTACCAGGTCCATCACTAAATCATTTCCCTAACTGCCACATCTACATGTCTTTTAAACACCTCCAGGGATGGTGACTTCTTCCCCACCAGCTCATCTTTCAGCATATGGGGACAGCCTGCTCCTGTGCCTTGAAGATTTTCTTCTGGAAGAACGCCCAACCTGTCTGGACTCCTTTGTCCTTCAGGACTGCCTCCCAAGGTACTCTCTCAACTAGTCTCTTAAACAGGCCAAAGTCTGCCCTCCTAACTTCTACAAGAATCGAAAATTATCATTTCATGATCACTGTGCCCAAGACAACCTCCAACCATCACATGACCCTTAAGTCCTTCATGGGAACCAGCGGAATTCAGATCCAAAAATATCCCAAAATTTATGAGTTCATCAGCCCAGAGCCCTGCACTGTTTTTTTAACAACTAGGAATCCAAACTACTTAATCAAACCATTGGGCTTTCTCT
Organism: Cephalopterus ornatus; assembly: GCA_013396775.1. NCBI lineage: Eukaryota > Metazoa > Chordata > Aves > Passeriformes > Cotingidae > Cephalopterus > Cephalopterus ornatus. Next base: position 58,989 of record VZRE01000919.1, read on the forward strand.
GCGGTATGTAGGGAGATCTGCAAGCCAAGGACAGGACTTTGCATAAGAAACTGGCTGAGGAAGGTCTAGCCTAGTGCCAGCCCTTCAAAAAAATCTGGAGACAGGCACTTATCAAGCCTTGCTTCTGCCAAGCTTGGGCACTTTTGTGCTACAGGGAAGTGCTTCTTTACACATACACAGATCTGCAGTCCTGCATCTCTTCACATTACTTGCGTTTAATTTGTTTAACCCAGGTGTAATATATAAATGTGTTCTTGCGTGATTGCTGTGTCTAGACTCACTTCAGAGTGAGCACTGCCTGCAGAAACTGGTCAAGAGCGGTGACGGCAGCCTCACCACCCCAGAGCAGCACTGTGCCAGGACTACAGAGGCAGCAACCAGGGCATGGCTTGGGGTGGGGATTGCGTACACATATTTCAGCCTTCTCTTAAAACCTAAGTGCAGGTGAAAGCCAGGCATGGGCAAAGGAAAGTTGGATAAATTACTGTCTTAATACCCACCACTGAATGACACTTCACATCCTAGGACCCTCATATACGCTTTCAAAAAATAGTCTGTAGCAAATTTAAATTGCAAATAAAGCTACTCTAATCTCAACTTCTTTAAATACCTTACTACACGAATCCTTCAGAGTGACAGATTACTAGATTTAGATTTCTTTGAAGTTAGTCTCATGACAACCATTTGTGAGATAATATAATCTCTATTTTTCTGCAACTCTGCGGTAAGCTTTGGCTGTTCACTACACACTAAGGACACCTTTGCTCCAGCTCCTTGGTACCCTGCCCAAAGGAGGCGCAGCTATCCCTTCATTCTTAATCCAGCTTTTGCCCGTCAACAACAAAAAAACCCCTTCTAATCATCAACATCATGCAAACTACTGCTGAGCATATAGCAACTATTCATCCGCCTGGACAATTACAGAATTTCTAGTGTCCTTTCTGCCAGAGTGATTGATATTTCTAATGAAGGGAAAACACTCTCTAAAACTAAAATGTATTGCATGCTGTTTATTGGTGATCACCAAACAGCAAAGTTCTTCGGACGATTTCTCAGTAAAACTATATTAAACAGAATTGAAGCAATTTAGGGAAAGAGATAATGCTCTGTGCTCTAATAGTATTTTATTTAAGTGTTTACTATCGCTAAATTTTGTGTGAACATGTAATTTCGAGTGACATATTTTAAGCCCATAAATTTCATGCCAGCATTGCTAGGAAAAAATGTCCTCTATTATTCCAAATCTTGGTAGCTGCAGGGAAATTAAATAAAGGAGCAGAGTTCTACATTGAACCATTACTATTCTGATTGATGTAAATAATATAGTACTTCAGAACTAAACCCAAACAAGGAAAAGTCAAAACATTACTGTTTTTCATTTTGTTAGATAATAAAATAAAAAATTCCTATATCAAAGTCAATATTTAGAAATTGATCTCTTTCTTTTCAAATCTTTTCGCTTTAAATAGTCCAACAGAAAAATTGATATTCATATCTTTAAAGTAGAATTAATGACCTATGCACAAACACCAGTATTGTTTGCATATATTAGTAATAAATCTAAACTGGTGAGTAGCCTCAAATAAAGTATCTACAGCTATGTTGTCACAAGAGACATTTCTAAGAGTACACGAGACTGCTGCCTTAGGATGATTGCAATAAGAGTAAATTACCTTTATACTATTTCCTACTTGTTTTACAGGTTTTGTCGGGAAAATGAATGTATCTTACACTGCATTTTGTACTTGCTGTACTCTGTCACAGGAATGAATTATTACCAAATTTTAATGCTTCAATACTGTGCATTTTTATTCTCACTATATTCTCCCTTTTTTCCTCAATCTTATGAGAAAAATTATAATAATAAAGAGAAAATAGAAGAACATTTATCCATTTATCCATTCCCTTGACATCCTTAAGATTGTAACCAGAACAGAAAATTATATGAAAATGATTTGTTCTTACACTAAATATAGACACAAAGAAAGAAATAAGTTTAAAATTAATCAGTTCCCTGAAGAATGTGAATCCTTGGTCCATCTTCAGTGCCCTAAAATGTACTTCTACACCGAGTATTGCCATCAGTTAAAGCTATAGACAGTATTAAACATTGACATTTGCTACTGTGATGTGGACTGCTGTGAAGTAAGACTGCAATTGGACATGACACCATTTGGGTACAATGAGGTAGAGAAAAGAAAGGCAGATTACTAGATTCCTGAAATGTTTTATAAAAGCATAGATGTTAGCATCTATGCTATCATCTATATTAGAAGTCCCTTCCTTGCACTAAATTATATCCTCTAATCCAGACTCAGAGTTTAGGGAATAATAAATTAACTCATTATTAGTCTGAAATGCACTTTTGTGCATATACACCAAAAAAAATCCTCTTGCTGACAAGAACCAATTAACTACAAGCCTTAGCAGAGTTTTGGGGTAGTTAAAAGTTCACATTATAGAGAAAACTAATAATGAAGTCAGTTAGTCATGTGTCTGGATTGTAGGTAAGCTTTAATAATTTAAAAATCAAATAAGATCTCCATTATCCCTGAAAAGCAAGTAAATGATTTTCATATTAATAATAGAGCAGTATTATTATAGTACTGTAGTCAAGGTCTTTTTCTAATTATGCACTCAATAGCGAGCATAAAGGAAGTAGAAATCTACCAGTATTCAGAAAGAAAATGGAAAATATGGTCAACGTCCATAGAGAAGATGTTAGATCTTATGGACAAGGAAAACACAGTTATCTTCAAAGATCATAAATTATGGAAATGGGTGTCATATGGCCTAAAATCATAGGGAAAGAAATCACAGTTAAAAGTTTCCCATTCTCTTATTCAAATATGTCATAAGCAAACTGCAAATGAATTCTTTCAGGAGTCCTTTTCTGTGTCAAAACCTTGGCAGAACTATTTCTGCCACAAACATTACTAAAATTTCATGAAATTTCATATATCCAGTGTGTTGGTAATGCATGAAAACATTGAAACTTAGGTATCTGAAAATGAAGGACAATATATACACGAATGAAATTGAATATCTGAATTAAAAACATAAAACCTACAGATGTAAGACTTTAAAAATGTAAGATTTTAAAGAAGAATCCAAGAGGAATGTAAGAAACACCTGTGTATTCATCAGAAAAAGTAAAAAGGTGCTTTAACTCCTTCTTAACTTTTAGAAAATAACAGGAGACTTAAAAGAAGTGGCAAGAATAACAAGACTTCACATAAAGAAGATAAAAAAAGATTTGTGCTTATAAATTGACAAAATAACTTGCAGGGGTTTATGTAATAGTCAATAACCAGGGTTATCAAGGTAAGCATCTTAAATACCTAGCAACATTAATTATTAGTAGCTATTGAATTCATAGGAATAGTAAGACAGGAAAATTAAATTTTTGTCCTCTCAGGTACTGTTTAATACTAATAACCACCAAGAAGAATCAATTTTAAGACAGCTATGCAAATCTCCTACAGGAGCGCCTCTAGATATAAGATATTAACCTTTACAAGAAGTAACTAAATGAGCATTGGAATGAATTCTGGAGTCAGTAAGAAAGTAAGATTAAGAAAAAAATTTGTAAGAAAATCTGGAAAGCCTCAGAGAAAACATCTGTAGCAAATACAGTGAAATTCTGTCAACCTTCATGTGTTAGCAGTATGATGAGTGAAAAAGATATGATGTATATTCTCTATGAATATGAATTTCCCTCTGTTAGGACTCTGCAAACTGTTTAATTACCTATTTTTCTGGCTAAACCACTCACAAGCTCTTACTGCTTTTCAACAGCCTGATGCCTAGAAAATTTACAGCAGTATGTCATCATTTTTACACAATTATTTTCTTGACATCCAGTTTTTGTGCTCTTGGCTGTCACAGTTTGGTTGGGGGGGCAGTTTATCTGGACACCTTCAGTTAGGCATCGTCTTAGCAAGCAGTTATATATTATATACTAATATATATATATAGACTAGCTATTAGGCATTAATATGCTCACCAGCCCAAAAAGATCTTTGCAGGCTGGGAAGGCTCATTCTCTGCAGCTGACTGGAGAAGCTCCCAGGTGTTGCAGAGCTGCTATTCCCCACCAGCTCCATTGAGACTGATAACAATGATGACTTAACTCCAGGATTCCTGGAATAACCCTTGACCAACATTCTTGGGCTTTTCCTCTAAGATTTTACACCTTTTCCTGTTATGTTTTCCTCTTGAATGCTTCAGTTGCTAACAATCCTGTCTGAACAATTCCACTTTTATCTATAAGTTTACCTTTTTGACCTTTCTGCAGAATTTCTGACAGGTCTTTATCAGCAGTATGAGCAATGGTTATGCAGTGGGACTGTGTAAGAACTAAGACTTGGAGCCTGGGACACAGGTGGAGGACCCCTGGGCTCATCTGGGTACACAGGTTGCATAGCCCTTGCTATTCTTTATCAACCTTTGGATCCCCATTCCCACACTCCTAGAAAAACACACTCTCTAACTCTCCCAGGATTGACACAATAACCATATGCAGACTAAACAGACTGTAGCTCTCCACCCATTACCAGGTCCAGCTCAGAGTCAATCATCTGAGACATCGAAGTCCTAACATAATGGGAATTTTTAAAACAAAGTGAGATCTACTGCTCTTCCTGGGGCTGGGATTGTTTCTTCTTAGGCCCAGATTCTTAGTCAGGGAGCTTTGATGTGATATTAAAAGCTTTTTTCTTCGTCCACAGCCCACTGTACTACAGGACCAAAGTTCAGCCATCGAGCTAACACAGCAGAGAAAACATGGCAAGCTTTTAGCATTATGATACTTCACAGCTGGTGTTTAATACAGCTGTTTGCTCGATCAGTTGTGAGAGAACACATCACTGGCCAGATGCTGCCTTCTTCTGCAGGACAGTTAGGACATAAGTTGTAAGATTTCTCTGTATCCTCACAGAGATTTTTACAGTCCAAGGGTCTTAAATAGCATTACTGACTATGCATTCTCTTCAGTGGTCATAGGAGCTTCATTTGTTCTTATGACTAGGAGAGGAAAATCTGCACATTAATCACTGACTCAAGCATTATTTCAGGTGAACATGATGGAGGGTTATAATGTATAATGTAGCAAAGCTGCATTTGCCAGGCTCGGGTAGAGTGCTGAAAAAGTGGTTTCAAACAAAGGAAGCACCTAAGCACTTCACTCCTATTATAACCATATTGAGAGAGAGGGAGTGAACAATAACTGATTATTCTGGTTGCTTTCTGCTCAAGTGCATAGATTACCAGCTGTGATAAAATCAGGCCACAGAATTTGGCATCACCACTGCCTACAGTTTATAATATCAAGGATAAGGACTCATATTTTGTCAAATTTATCAAATTTATATATTTATCAAATATTTTCTCCAAGGCATTTGCAACTCCAAAAATCTAGCAAATGGCCTTATAAATATCAAATCTTTTTGCACAGGTATTAAAACATCTTATGAAGATGTTTGGTTGGCGACTGGCACCCCAGGCTTTTCACCAGAAATTAAAATGTATTTTTTATGATGTGCCCTGCATAAAGGGCATTTTCATCTGAAGAAAAATGCAAAACCAGTCTAAAATGCTAAACAAAGGCAAAATGTAATTTTCTTTCTGTGTTTTGGAATGAAAGAAGTGAATAATACAGAATGTGAGGGTATTTCATAGTAATCTAAGGTTTTACCAGTGTGCCTGCTTCAATAAGACTAGGAGATTCACAAAAATTTTGTTCAATAACCACTGATGTTCCCTTTCTAGATGTCTGTACCAGTAAGCTGAAAGTGCAACTGCCAGAAAATACACACAATAGATATGACGTAGTGGTATTATTTAAAATTTACACAAATGAGAATTTACACAAGTTCCCTAAAACAATCATCAGCCTGGAAGTACAATGGAAATAAATATACCATTAAATACTCTATGAATAAATCCAGAGGAAGCACCTGAAGAGGCCTGTTACCACGAAATTATCAAAATGAAGGGCCAGTGTTAATGCCATGATATCTAACTAATTCAGACTTTTAGAATTTCTACACTGATTGGCAAAAATTAGGTATTACTACTACATTTCCCCAAGTTAGCTAAAATTACAGTTCAGTGAGATATTTTTGCTGAAAAATTTGCTTTTGTCAGACAGCAAATGTCTGACAATGGGCTTATAATTTGAAGGACACTATTTTAAGCATTTTAAAATTATATATGTGACTACCTATACGATAGTGAGTCCATATTAATTCCCAATCCAGAATAAAAAATATTCAAACAATAAACAAATACCCAGATGGTTGGTCTGTCTGTCTTGGGTGATACAGAAGATGAGAAATGCCAGCTACTCAGTCCTCATCATGTCTTCTAGGGTCTTTTTAGATCAGTGATGACATGCTGGTTTTGGATGTGCTTTCCTGTACACCTTAAGAAGGAAATGTAATTCAAATTCCTTCTCCATCAAGTCTTAGGACTTACTCAGTGTCTCTTGGTTTCTTATCTAGATATCCTGAGAAGTTGCACATAGACACATTGAGATCCTGAAGACCTGCTGATACAGTTGTTATCAACACATGCCATTTTTGTGCTGTGTTTTACGGTGCTTCTGCATTTCCATTCACTATGCACTCATATTCATCTTCATGGTTCTTTATAATTCCTTGCACAGATAATATAATCACAAAATTATATCAATGAATCATGTGCTGACAGCTCCTGACACTTTGCTAAACAAAACCAAAACACCTGCACAGTTAGAAAACAATGTCAGAGTCACTGAAGAACTGCAGGATGAGAAAGAGACAAATTTGGTTTAAAAGACCCATCAGTAATGTAGGAGCTGCCACCACCTCCTGAAAACAACACTGTTCATCTCTGGGATGAGAAACTACAGTCACAAACGTCTGTTTCTCAGGAGATTGACCCATGGCTTATGCAAGATTTGTTCTCAGCAGACAAATATGAGAGATGGACAAAAGTGTTCATGAGACTGAGAAGAAGGAAGTAGCATGTGAAATCTGCCAGAGAAGGCCACAGACAGGGACTAATCACATCAAATTGGCCATGGCACAAATAGGTATCTGGACCTTCCACCCCCAAAAGTAGTCATCCTAAGAGACCAAAGACTCATTCATCCAAGAGCAACTCAAAGATTAAATAAACTTGATCAACATAGTATTTATTTGGTTGTTTCTTAATTTATTTATTACCGGTATTTTTAACATTAATTGTCAGCAGGAAAAGGAGAGAATGACACTGGCTGATAGTGCTTTCAAAGACTGAGCTTTCCAGACAGAATGTCTGCATGCAGCACAGAAGAGCCCTTGAAGCTACACACTGCTGACTGGAGTCAAACATGGACTAAGCCTGACCCCTGGCAGGATCCCCAGCACTGCACAGCCACAAACAGAATTTAAGACATGTTTCTTTGACAGCTCTGGGACATTCTTGGTCATGCCTGGAAGCTGATTACCAGACATCTAAGCCCTCTGCTACTACTGTCAGGTGACACTGGTGCATAATTCCGGCCTGACCTAGCACAGTCCCCGGCCACTCGTTGTCCCTGCACTACACAGGGTGCGGAGAGGCCAGAGACCTGCTCTACAAGATCCTTAGAAGCCATGTAAGATATAATTGCACTGGAAAAAGGTTTGGGTGCAAGCAAAGCAGCTAACCTCTCCAGGTACACCCACTCATTTCTGCCTGAAACAACAAATTGTATGTCCTTCTGTATCTAAGGACACTTTGCCTTCCTAAGAGACAGAGCATATTGGCAGCCAGGACGCTCCTGCCTTATGTTGAAAATGCAAGTTTGAATTCGTACTTTAAATCAGGCCCAAGTGAAGATTTGAAGCTGAATCTTTTGGGCACAAGGTGCTGCTCCACACACTACGCTATTCTGTATGCACATTGGCATTTACACACCTGGTTCCTGGGCTATGGCAAAAGCTACATCCAGCTGATCCACACCGCGAGCTCAGTCAGAGTCTGGGGCTAGGCTGTCACTGTGGAGACCCCTCCAGCTGCACTGAAGATCCCTTTTTTGGAGCTGTCAATTAACACAATTAATGCACAGCTTGTTAACCCCAGAGCAGCGTCAACTCACAGATGGTTCTGTACATGCCTGGTGGCAAGATTAGAGACACTTACCAGTTAAGAAACTGAGGGCAGTGGCATCACATGGAGATACACATAGGACCTAAATTCACTTGATCAATTTGACCTATATTTGCCAGGGTTATGGCTGCAGTGCTTTCAAGGTTTGATAAACTGAATTGTCTACTGCTTTTTCATCAATAAATTGGTACTGCTATTGATAAAGCCACCGATACTTTAATTTAGATTCAGTTAATCATCATCTGATGTCACAACTAAAAACAACTAAAAACACTAAAAACAACACTGAGTTCAGTTCAGTAATTCATTGAAAGAGTAAGCATAAAGGAAAAAAAGAAGGTGCTATGCCAGAGTTCCTTAAATGATCACAGGGAGGATTAAAGAACATTAATTCTCTCATTACTCATCTCATTTTAAGGCCAATTGCATCTAAAGGCTAAGTAATGTGCTTTTCTGTAATACTGCTTCTTCAGGAAAGTATGACTTGCTGCACCTTATCAGCTTAGAAATGTCAACTGGAGGAAGTGAACCAAACAAATCAATATGGTTTATTCTACTTTGGAATCTACTTAGACCGAATACTTAGAAAGCTGTTGGAAAGAAAAATAGTAATAAATACATTCCACTTCCAGGAATAAGTTACGGTTCTAGTATCAAGTAAATGGGAGAAAAGACTTTGTATTGAACTCCAGATGCAGCCAATGCATTGATCTCTCTATTAGTCATTCACTAGGGTTTATAATGCTAACAGGTAATACACTTTTCCTACCTCAAACTGACATCAAGGGCTTATGGTTCATCTTTCATGTAGACAGCACGACAATTGACACTCCACAGAGACATTATGAATACAGCCAAACATCATACGATTATTAAATAGTCCAGGTAACTTTCCACATCTTCCAAAGAGACAGTTTTGCCCACTATAACTTTCTACAAATGTATTAATGTCACAATGACTTGCTGTTGAGGTTTTTAGTCCAAGCACAGAGAAAAAAGTGATCCTATGCAAAACAAAGGACTACAGCATGAAAAACTTTCGGTAACAGTCACTGACTTTCACTGTATTAAACAGTTAGAGTAGTGAGACTAGGCATGAGGGTTTCTCAGTGGCTGCTAAGGTGTTATGCAGCCTTTCACCTGTGTACTAATTCAAATCTTGCCTGGACAGTACCCTTCTTTCAGTCATACTCTGCTGACAATTACCCTACTAAAGTTAAATGATTGCCATCAGCTTTGTCATGGGGGCAGGGGAGTCAACTCTTAGCCTTCTTTTGTATTATCCAATATAATCTTAGTTCTGAGGGACTTCCCAAGATAACCTCAGCATCACAGCACAAGGTACCTGGTCCACTGGCAATGCAAGTCACAGAACTGATCAGAAATTACTGCTTTACAGCAATAAATTTAGATGGTGTCCATATGGCTTCACATCTTAACACTCATCAAAATTAATCTTCTGTTTTCTTTCCCACAGTATGAAGAATACAACCACTATCTGCAGCTCCAGTATAATCTTCTGACCATACATTCCACCAAGCATTTTAAATGTCAATAGAACCTGACATAACTTTCTCTTTAATCAAAATCCAACCTCTTTACTCTATACCGACTGTTAAAATACCAGTCCACGCCTTATCATCTCCCTCTTTGGCCCATATAACCTTCTCCTTTATGGCCTCCCCATGACCTGCATAAATCTTTTCTGATGCACTGAAAATAATAAAATAAGCATGAAACAGAAGGACAATGTTTGTAAGAAAAGCAATGTCTAAACCAATCTGCATATAGCTATTGTGTTCCAAAACATGTAGCCTCATGGATATATGCTTTCTAATTGCCTGTGATTGTGCATAAATAAGAGGCTACATTACTACAAGCTAGTACAGAGAAAGTGTCGGTTTTTATCTCTATTTAGACTACAAGTCATAAAAGAGTCAGAATAAATTTTGAATCCTTCAGTGCTTGACACTTCCAGAAGATGACAGAAAAAGAAGACCCCAAAGACTATGAATATGTGCAATTAACACCACCTATTAAATATTTTCAAATATTCTGCAATGGGAACAAATAGACATTGAGTTTATAATTTAGCCAAAAGCATTAAAATGCAGATGCTCAAACAAAATTGGTTTCAAACTGATACCAAAACGGCACTGAAAAACTGCTCATAAGCAAATTTTGTCTTTAAACAGCAAAGGTATTTATTTCCAGCTACATTGGGGAGCTAGCTGGTTCATACCAGATAAACTAACTCTGAAGTTCTCAGTGAAAAATCAAACAATTTATACAGTTTTCGTGAGGGGTTACAACAGCTCTACATACATATTCATTTGATTTTGACATTTAATTATCATGTCCATAATATCCGCACTCTAGGCAGAGCCTGAGGCGAAGTTGCCCTTTTGGGAAGACTTTTGGTGGTCGTTCTGGTTTCTTCAACCTCATTAGTGGTCTTTTTCTCTCCTCATCCTCGATGAACTTTTCAGCTTTCTTTGTTCACTGACCTAGTTTCCGGGGCTTGCAAAACCCCGCTGACTGATGGCCTTCCTATCTCCTTCAGATGTCCACCTTATCTTTATTCATGTTTGCTAAGTTACTCAAAGTACATCCCTTCTATATCTTACCTCAGTACAGTCAGCAGTACAGAACAAGCTGTCTTTGTTATATTTCATCATAACCAAAGCATGGAGAGGAGCAAAGAGGAGCATGGTACCAACTCCATTTTAGTTAATTCCTTAAGAAAGCCCTGTTCTGTTTCAAAACTCAGTAATTTCCTGTCACTCCTTTTTTAGGAGTTTACTCTTTACATCCTCAGGAAGCATTACACATTAGAACCCATTTTTAAATGGTCTTTAACATAAATGCCTTTTCTACACATTTGCATGTAATTACAAATTTTGTGTGAACAGTCTCTGTGTGCAGGTGTGCAATGGTACATAACACTGAGGCATAAAACTCAGCTTCTATACACTGAAAATCCAAACTTAACACTTAGAAAAGTCTTATCAAAAAGTGGGATGCCAGTTGCAGGAACTTACTGCCTTCTCCATTTGCTGGGATACATGTCTAAGACTTTATCTGGCAAGGTCCTAAATGTGCTGCTCCTGACACTGTGAAGCAATCAAGCATGTGAGTAAATTTAAACAGCTGACTCACTTCATTGACTCTCTGGGTGTCACCTACATGCGCATTGGGTAGCACAGCTGATTAAGTGTTTCACAGGATGTCAGCCAAAATGTGCAGACTGTCACACTGCTCAGACTAAGGGGGAAGTGAAACATCCTAAATACTTTCAGAGTGTATGTGTGTGTATGCATATGTATACACATACATCCATACATATAAACACACATGTGTGTGTGTGTGTGTGTGTGTGTGTGTGTGTGTTTTATACATTTATATTGTCATGGCATTGGGTATTTTATCTATGAAGTGACAAAGTTTGAGACTTGCCTTGTTGATACCGGTGAGTTTGCAGCCACAGACGAAATGATTGCAGACCATATCTATAGACACTTCTGAAGAGAAGTAACACTTCCTTAATGCATAAAATGTGCAATTTTCCCTACTCTTGCTCTAGAGTTACACAAAAAAGCAAATAGCTCTCTAAGTGAAGCAGCCTTGATCCCATTTGAATTTGAGCACTGGTAAAATAAAATGTTTTGCAATTTAAGATGCTGCAAATAAATTTTGAAAATAGTGACAGAAGTATATCTATGTTGTATATATCTTTATAGCTTGTATGACCACTGGAACATAAGGCCAGTTATTATGGAAAAGATTGAACTTTGTCACTGCAAAAGACATCTCTTAAGACATTCATGGATTGTAGTTTTGACAGGAAATTTCATACATCTCAACAGAGATGGCACATTTTCACAAAAGGATTTTCCTTTTATGTTTTGAACATAAATCTGTGGAAGTTACCACCAGCTGCAATGGGAACAGAAGTGGAAAGATTGAGAAGGCACAGGATCATTTCCTGACTTTGCTGTTGATCTTCCACAAGAATTTAAGGAATTAATTTCATCTTTCCATGTCTTGATTATTTCATATGTAAACTGGGGATGATGACCACCCCTGTTGTCCTTCATAACAAGCCATGAAATCCATTCATGCAAGCTAATATTTAGACATCACCTAAACCCCACTAAATTGATGAAAAAATTTTTCAAGAACTTTGGTTGGTGAGTTTGGATTGAGTGCTCTAATACTAATCTGGCTATTGTTATTGTTATTTATATGCATGTTATTGCAAACACACACATTATATATATATCTCTCTTCCATATTTCACATGTTTTAGGATTTTTTATCACCATGGTCACTGTAGCCATTAAGATGAGATAAGTCAATTTCAATTACATGTATTTACAACCGTATTTCTCAGTTTACACATCACAAGTGATATTTCTCACTTCATGAATTTTCAGACTGGTGACAGAAGCTAAATGCATTTTCCTTAAAAGTTTGTGTAATCTGTGAAACACAAAGGCATTAAGCAGTTATATTTTTCTGAATCATGGTGTCTATTGTTAGAACAGCTGTGTATTTAGTTCAACAGTGAAACTCAAACTGTTTTACTAATGAAAAGGGAGCCAAATAACCAAGTGCTGGAATGAATTGCAAGCTATTGAATGTGGACAGTTGGCTCACTAAACGTGGCCCTCATGAATGACACCACTTCCCTTTATATTGGCATTGAAAAAATACAAATTTACTTTGTATTCTACAAAGTATTTTAGGACCTTCTATGATCAAGATAAGATATAGGAAATACATTCCATGAAGAAAATACAATTTCTTAGCTTGCAAGAGCAAAACTTCCGCATTTACCAAACAAATGCATGTAGCTTCTGGGATAAATGACTTTTAGTGTAATTATTCATAGATTTTTCCTCTGGGTTTACCACTACCACTGGACTGCTGCACATGCATCACAAAATTTATGAAATTTTAGCAATATTGGGAAGAATGATTGCCCATTTTACAGATACAGTTGGAATCACTGGCTTACTGAAGGCAATGGGAAAATTCCAATATATGTCAATAAGATAAAATACTTTAGACAGGGAATTCAAGCTCAGATACCCTAAATAAAAACATCCAAGGTGAACTGAAACATTTTAATTATTTCCTAATAGAGTGATCTGCAATTATGCCTCTTCTTCTTCCTTTAAAGAGTCTTCAGCAAGTCTCACCTTCAGTTTCACACTATCTGGCTCAGATCTTTTTATTCTTTTCTGTTCTCCTTCTCCAGGCTTTGTTCATTTTTAATTCTGTGCATAAATTTAATTACTTCTTGCCTTGGATACACTTCCATAAAAATCTGGTTATCTAAACCTCTTTTTTGTGTATCAGGACTGTGCATAACAGACTGATCCCTGACCAGGATGTTGACAGTGGACCATGGCAAAGGGGTTGTGAAAGATTTCAGTCAGTCTTAAAAGATTCTCTAGAAAAACTGCTGAGTGGATGAATAGAAATAGTAAGCTGCCCTTTTTTAAGGTATATGTAGCAATGAGTACACCTATCTGATGGGGGGTTAAAGAAGACAGAGACAGGTTCTTTACAGTGACATCCAGTGACAGGACTAGACTCAATGGGTTCAAATTGAAATAAAGAAAACTCCATTTAAACATAAGAAAAAACTTATTTACTATGAGGGCAATCAAGCACTGACACAGGTTGTCCAGAGAGGGTGTGGAGTATCCATCTTTGAGCTATTCAAAATCAGGTGGATGGACTAAGTGATCTCCATTGGTGCCTTCCACATTAGGCAATTCTATGATTCTCGTCCCCTAGGCAGTGAGTTTTAGCATGTAGCACAGCATCTCCTTCTGAATTCCGTCCCTTCATCTGACAAAGATATACCATCTTCAGCCTAACTCTAACCTCTTGTTTTCCCAGACCATCTTCTAATTTCAGCAAACTTTCTCTTTGGACATCAATCTTGAGTAAAATATATTTCAGTCATGCAAATGTGAGGGACAATTTTTATAATGTCAGTTTTCTCATTTATGACTAACACACTCAGATTTAGATGGCTTGAACTCCACAAGCAGGTAAACTTTATTTTTAATAATGCCTAAAGCTGAAAAAAAAAAGGTTATTGACATGCTCTTCTATCCAAATGTTGATTAGATCTAGATTTGAAATATATGATTACGTAATTTTATGATGTGTAAATCAATTTTTATTGTCATGAAACTTCTCCTACTTGTGACAACCATATGCACAGAAGTCAAGAAAATATCTAACAGCGTAACTTGGGAAAAAAAAATGTACTATACAAAACACTATGTGGATGACAGTTGCTACTCCCCCTTTAAATCTTATTCAGTCATTCTTGTGCTGAATGGTATCTCCTTTTGCTTACCATTCAATATTGATGAAGGTGGCAAAGCCAGTCCCTCTGAAGCTGAACTGTTTGTGCAGTACACATTTTCCTTGCTAATATTGTAAAATAATAATTTTTCTCAAAAAGAACCAGACAACCAACATACAATATTCAACCTACCTGTGGAAACACTGTTGAAGAATGTAAGAACATCTCAACAGCTTACATTAGTACAAAGACTGAAATCAAGAAGATTGGATTCAGACTTTACTTCCTCAAAGCTGGAGGGAGTTTGGATATATCATTACAGTTGACACCTACCTCTACTTTATTATGCCTCCATGAAAATCCAAGGAGCCTGCTCCTCATAATCCAGAAAAAGCATGAGAGTGCTCACAATCATCACAAGGAATCCCCATATTTGCCATATTGATGGGTAGCTCTCACACTGCCCTGCAGAGTTCAGCAGGGAAGTCAATCAATGGGTGTTTAACTCTGGCTGGCATTCTCTGCACTCAATCCTGCAGTCTGGCTGCTTCTGCCTCCTGCCAGCACCAACTCCAGAGCTTTTTTTCTGCAGGGCTGGCAGCTGCCTCCATGCCTCTCTGCTCCAGCCAGCGCTGCACAGAGACATCTCTCAAGTGCTGGCAAGAGAGCTCAAAGAGATTCCAGCAGGCAGAGGAGATCCCCTGCCAGGCTAAAGGAGCCAAGGACTGACAGAAAAGGAATCACTGGACTATTTAATCCTTTATTTTCATGTCTGTATAAAGGACAGCAGGAAGTGTGTGACCCCAAAGGAAAGAATTTTCTATCAAAAAGTGGTGCCATTCTTTCTGTAAGCCTTTCTGTGCTCTCAGAAAGAAGAAACTTTTGCTTCTTGGAGGGATCAAAAGAAGTCTGCCAGGAGTGACAAAAGAAAGGGAGAAGTTAACCTCCTGACAACGGCAATAGGTTAAGCCAGTATGAAGGAAGATTATACTGCAATGATCTTCTAGGACTGAGAAAATTATCTTTGGTTCAGCAAAAGAGGAAATGCAACACCAAAGGATTAAGAAGAGAAGGAACACAGTAAAAATGAGAAACCAGAGAGATGCCCCTTTGCAGCAACACTTTGAATAAATAAAGCTGCAGGGGCCACTGTGAGAGACAGGACATGACTTTGGGTCATACAGTCAGAGAGAACGGTTAGGCCTAGGAGCTGCTGTGCTACTAGCAGTAAGACCTCAATACAGTCAAGTGGGAATAAAAAGAGAGGGAAGACAAAGGAAAACATGAGTCATGGATGGTATTCAAAACTGTATTTGTCAACAAGGGTACCCAGGGACAATGTCTAGAAAGTCAAGAGGAAAAAACACAGATGGAAGCCTAGCACACTCTCAGCAGCAGACAAAAGAAGAGTGAGCTCTAAAGACAGAAGTAAAAGTGAAGAACTGGAAAAGGACACTTTTTTTGAAGGGCAGTGGGGGCTTTTTTAAGTGTTTGCTGGATTTGGGAAGAGGAATGAGAGTTTCAAAAGCAATCCATCTGTCAGAGACAATGATGAAACACAGGCCTTTATGCCTAAGTTGTTAACTGGAGATATCAATGTGAGCAGCTCCAGCTGATGGAGGAAGGATTGAGCCATACTGAAGAAGATGTAGGATGTAATTAGAGCAGTTTTGAACTGCATGTTTGGAGATGACAGAGGTGACAGGAATAAAACAGATTAAGTGATAGTTACAAGAAGAGAATCCAACAGGTGTTTTCATGACAGGAATGATCTGTGTCTACCTACATTTATTTGAGAGGAAACTTAAAGACTTTGAGAAACAGTAGGGAAAAAAGAAGGCAAGATGAAGTAGACACATATGACAAGACGGGGGAGGAGGGGATAACGAGAGAGAAAGTAAGAGAAACAATGAAGTCAACATTTGTGTGCCAGCAGACTAAGAAGCAAATGTGGAAAAGGTTAATGATAGAAGTAATTAAATCTGTATTTTAACTTTGTTTTTTTCTGCACAAATGAGGCAAGTCATGTTCTTCGTAGGAGAAAAACTGAATGAAGATCTTTGACTAGAGAGATGAGGACACAGTGATAGTCAGCTAAAATGTCAGATTAAGTATCACCAGGGAAAAGTAGCTCAAGGGTGAACATGATCATGCAGAAGTGATAATCATTGACCCACAGCCAGGATCGTATAGGTAACCAGAGTAAACATTACAGCAGTGCAACTGACATCCAAAAATTGATCAGAAAGTTTCTCAGATGTGCTGGTTTTGGCTGGGATAGAGTTTATTTGCTTCACAGAGACTCGTATGGAGCTGTGTTTTGCATCTGTGCTGAAGACAGTCTTGAAAATGCAAGCATGTTTTTATTACTGCTGAGCAGTGCTTACACAGAACCAAGGCCTTTTCTGCATTTTGTACTGCCCAGCGGTGAGGAGATAAGGGATGCATGGGAAATTGCGAGGAGAAATAGCCAGGACAGGTGACAAAAACTGATCAAAGTGATATTCCATACCATATAACTGTATCCAGTTGGCAGCCGGTCACTAGTCGTGTCCCCCAGGGATCAGTGTTGGGCCCAGTTCTGTTTAATGTCTTTACTGATGATCTGAATGAGGGGATTGAGTCCTCCATCAGGATATTTGCAGATGACACCAAGTTGGGGGGGAGTGTTAATCTGCTGGAGGACAGGAGGGCTCTGCAGAAGGACTTACAGAGGCTGGATAAACGGCTGAATCCAATGTATGATGATTAACAAGACCAAGTGCTGGGTCCTGCACTTTGGCCAGCGCTACAGGCTGGGGACAGAGGGGCTGAAAAGGACCTGGGGGTTCTAATCAACAGGAAGCTGAACATGAGCCAGCAGTGTGCCCAGGTGGCCAAGAAGGCCAATGGCATCCTGGCCTGTATCAGGAACAGTGTGGCCAGCAGGACCAGGGCAGTGATTCTGCTCCTGTACTCAGCACTAGTTAAGCCACACCTTTAGTATTGTGTCCCGTTCTGGGCCCCTCAGTTTCAGAAGGACACTGAGGTGCTGGAGAGTGTCCAAAGAAGGGCAACAAGGCTGGTGAAGGGACTGCAGCACAGGCCCTGCGAGGAATGGCTTAGGTAGCTAGGGGTGTTTGCACTGAACAAATGGCTCTCAAAAAACAGATGAAGTAAGAAGGGGGCAGAGGGGGGAGGGGAAACAACCAAAAAAAACCACAAATACCCCCTTCAGTATGTAGTTGATTATAACTTTTTCCATTCCAGAAAGTGCACTTTATTTTCAATTTCCAATCTCACATATACCTCTTTAGCCTTGTGCTCAAAATTTACAAAGCTTTAGCTTGTCAGCTAAGGGAATTCTCTGTCTTTCCTCTGAATATTAGTTACATAATAGCTTGAGCTAAGCAATCAAAGTAGTGATAGGTCAAAAGGAAGATTTGCCTGAGGTGATGCAGGAAGTTGATGGCAGAGCTTGAAGCTGAATACACATTTCTCCGCTATTCAGACAGCACAAAAACCAATAGAACCTCCTTCACTGTTTGGATTTTGCTGGCTTTTTTCCAAAGCAGCACTGTTTCCAAAGCCAAAGCTACAAAATGCAATGGCATTGAAAAAGCTAATAAGCCAAAGAAATATCCCCAAATGGCACGGCTTTCTAGCTCTCAATGGTACTTCTATGATATTACTTAATATATCTTACAATCGGTATTTTCTACATCCTGTAAATATGTACAGTTCTTGAGATATTAAGAGGAGTGTGTTAAGCCCAGTCTTCCCCTTGGATTTTACACTCCTCACCTTCAAAAATCTTAGGTCCAAAGAATCCACAGCTCTTTGGTACTGACATTTATAGTTATAAAAGAAAGTCGTTGTTCAACCCTCTCGCATTCTGTTTTGTGGAACTAAATGACAACTACTGAAAATTTTAGTTGGTGAGTGGTGGCGACAGTAAATACAGCACTGAAATTTACAGAGATGAATTAAACTTTTTTTGACATTGCAGAATGGTGTAACATTTACTTGTCAACAGTGCACGACACAGTAAATAGGCCAAGCAAGGAACTAAGAGGGCCAGTACTCCAAGGCCCACTCTCTGAAGTGACAGCAGTGATTAAGATGACAGCTCCTGCACTTGAAATTGCCATTCTTCAGGTTCTTTAGGGGTTATGATTTATCTGCAATTGACTAAGGAATGGGCCAAGCATTATAAGCATTACTCTTCTCCATGCCATGACAACATTCCCAGAAATTTCAAGATTTTTCTCCTGTGAATTTATTAGATTAGCACAGTTTCTTCGGGTTATTTCTGTGAGCATTCCAAAGACACATACTTTGAACTTCTAATAATTGCTTACAGGTCTTTTATCCAGACTTAAGCACATGCCTTTTCAACTGAAAAATAAAACTGAGATCTGAGTAGAACTAGCTAATGCGACAAAACAGGCTAACATGCTATTTCTACAAGCAGCCTTGTCCAAAGAATAAATAAGATAAAAATAGGGTCAAGCTAAACTTAGATTTTGGTGGGTGCTTTCATTTAATTACCTGATAACACTTCTCTTGGTTTTTCTTTTACAAGGCTGCAGGCTGCTCTCCATCTTATAAAAGTGCTTTAACTGCTTTCCTCAGAGTAAGACTTGGCTATGATGCCACTGGTTAGTACTGTTACGAGGGCCTAAATCTGAAATGATGCAACCAAACTAAAGGTGACTTGTGCTGTTCAAAAGAAAAAAAAAAAAAGGCAGACAACCAGCCCAAGTCGGTGTATTTTTATAGTTGAACTTCAATCCAGATGCAGTGGGTGCTTGTGACCCCCACTCTCTCTGCTGACACGCTCAGGGCCGTGTTTCATGGTACCACGGGCACTCCGGGGTCCGGCTGGGAGCCGCCCTCGGGAGCAGCTGCCGCCCCCGACAAGCTCTCCCAGGAGG
>VZRE01000919.1:78862-99918 GCA_013396775.1 Cephalopterus ornatus
CCTGGACGCCCAGGAGGATCCACGGCGTTTTTGTAGAGTGCACCCCGGGAACGAGCCATCCCCGCGGGAAGAACTACTGCGGAGAGGGCTTCCGGGCTGGTCCCGACGTGCGCCTCGAGGGCGCCTTCCCAAGTTGTAGGAACCACGGCGGACGTTTGTCCTGCAGTGACGGTGCGCACGGTGGCACTGCCCGGAGGTTAAATTCACACCCTCCCCAGTGTGCCGTAGTCTGGCCGTGCTCCTGGATCCCGGTACTAGGGGGTGTGGGTGAGTGATGTTAAGGAGCTACACAGCCCTAAACACCTGGTGAAACAGGCCCACGTAGCACAGCAGGTAGCTGTAGACAGGAGAGCCTGTTCTGACTTGACCTCGTGGTAAGACACCAAAAGATTAGATTCCACAGCATTACGTAACAAGATAGCAACCCCGCCGTGGCTGTCTCATGACAATAAGTCATTTGCTTTTGTAATTGGGAAGATAAAACCTAAATTTTCTGAGCCCCAGACAGATATCTGTAATACATCTGTCACATCACTTGGCTTTTGGCAAGACAAATCCAGGGGGAAGGGAAATTCTGTCATATTCCCTTTGTTTTCCTTGTAGATACCACTGAAGTACCTGCTTTCCACCACTTTCCTCATTTAACTTCCCCTTGGGGTCAGCTGGTCATCAGCATGCCTTCTACCGAGAACACCTCAAAACTTTTCCTGGTCCTCTTCTCGTTGCTGCTGGTACTGCCAGTGGTTGAAGCCCTGGATGCTGGAGATACCATTGCCTTCCTTCTAGGCCTTGCTGTCAGTGTCGTCGGATTCTGTGCCTGCCTCGGCTTGTATGCAAGGAAAAGGAATGGGCAGCAGTGATTTCAAGAAAATGTTCAGATGAAGTGAATTTCCTAACATGGCTTGGGGTTGGCTGTAAGACTGAGCTTTGGTTCTAGATAACTTTAAAAAAACGTAGATATTTCTGCAAACCTCTCTTATTGTTCAGTACAACAGAATCAAGACTGTACATAGTAAAAAGGATTTGTAGGATCTGCCCTTATGACAGAAAGATAATTTTATATTGCTTGTGATTAAATATTGCCTCAGAGAAGAGTAAGAACTTTTTGAATGGGGAAGAAAAACTATAGAGTGGCTCCCAGTAGAAGTTTATAAATGTAGCATGTGAGGGAGGCCATCACCAAGTTCCACAATTTCAGTTTCCAGATTTATTCAGGAGGAAGCAGCTATTAATCTTCCTGTTAGGATGACAGAGTTTTGAAAGTACTCCTAACTAGATAGCTGGCAAGCAGGCTCTAAGTTGTGTGCTTCTGCTCACCTTCTCTGTAATGACAGTTAACACCTAACAGCTCACTTCTGCTGTCACAGGAATGAGACTTAGGAGGACTAAGACAACATGAAAGGCTTTTTCTTTTCTTTTAGAATATTTTTAGAGTATTTTTTTTTTTTAGAATATGCCACTCCTGTAGCTTGTGTTCTTGTTACCAAGTAAATACACTTAAGAGTGGGACCAATATTTGTTTTTAACATGTATTTCACAGAAAAGTACATGTAAGGGTATGTAAATCAGGAATTATGTGTACTATTTCTGCATTAGGAAGTTATTAAAATTATAACAAGACAATTGTACACGTTTCTTTTACAATATAGAAAAAAACTTGTTTTGTTAAAATCCTGCATTTAGTCAACAGGTCCATTGCTCAAGTGTCTTCCTCATGACAAACTTACATTACTAGCTAAACATTTAGGCTTCTCTAACTGGTGCATATGAATTCCACAGAAGACTAGGACCAAAACCAAAGTAAAAAATCCTGATGCAAAATGGGAGATGTAAATAGTCATATTCTATTCACAGTCAGTCAGATTGTATGGTGTATGGTTGAAAGACTTAGTAGCATATCTAGAACCTTCTTTAAGTACCAAAGGTGAAATGGCTCAGCCAGGAATGTCTACCAAAAGTCCCTCCAGCTTGTTAGCATGTTCTAACTGTCTGCTTAAAGCAAGGAGCGCAGTCTCTTAACAGCAGCAGAATAAGGAGCATAGGAAGGTGAGCTTTCCACAGTTCACAGAATTTCCTTCTGATCTTGTGCTGTGGACACTGCCACTCTTGCTAGAAATCTTGGCTTTTATCTTTCAGAGCTGGGGAAAAAGGTTACATGTGATGCAGAGCTATGTATTTTGATACTATTCCTCCACTTCAAGTCTCTGTTCAGTAGAGCACCAAACTAGAAGAGTTGTTGGGCAGGTCTTACATAAGAAATTGGGTGGCAGATCATGTTCTACAAATTCAAAGATTTCTGCATGCCATTTTTGGCTGGTTTGACTTCTTTCTCCAGCCTCTGAGGAGACAGAAGCCCTGGTTATTCCAGTCTTGCAATTTATGTCCCTCTCCCATGGTTGATAGAGGGAGGAAGTTAAAATGAAAACTTCTAAAATTGCATGGGATTGAAACTGTAGGACTCAATCCAGTAATCCACAAGAATGTAGGTTTCTGATTTCATGTTACAAGAATAATGGTCACAGAGTTACTCTGATTAGTTGCAAGTCTTGCCAGGTTCTTGAACATTTTTTGTAGCTTTCAAAAGTCTGAAATTGGTGCACAGTTACTATGTACAAATGAAATTTACAGCCCTAAGAGCTTCAGACAGTAGCATCACCTCTGAAAGATGCCTGGCAGCAGTAGGTGATCCTGTATGTGATTATTCAACTGGGTGGGTGCAAGAACACATCAACCTGTGATCTTTGATGTTGCAGCTTCGGTAAACCATTACACTTAAAAAAACCCCAAAACCCAAACCACAAAATCACCACTCAATTTACTTTAATTTCCTAAAATTACATAATTTTGCCAATTTTTCAGTAGAATATTATATATTGCTCTTTCAATAGAAAAAATTTTATCACAAGCAGCTTTTCAGAGACTCCTTTATCTACACTTTGGAAAGGATCCCTGGCAACTGGGCAACAATTTCACTTCAGGAAAACAAAATTTTAAGAGTAATTATCTTCAAGCAATAGGGATATGAGGAACACTGTTCTTTGCCCGAAGCTGAATGTACTTTATTGAAAGGTGTTTGCACAGCATAATGGCTTTGTTTCCTGGGTTCTGAAAGAAGCTTTATTGTTAAAGACTTCCATTTGTTGATGTCTTGAGTGTAAAATCAGATACCCCTGTTTTTCTTCTGTCTTAATAAACTTTCACCTATGATTTATCATCAGCTTGATGAAATAGTTCTTATGAAAAGAAAAATCATGATGACAAAAATGACTAAAACTGTTGAAATTCCTGCTATTATTATTTTCTTATCTACTTTTGCTTAAAGTTAGATAACTTTGCGAACTAATGTGGCCTAAGGTATGTTTTCAGTTGAACTTTTGTACGGTGAGTATACTTCTGTTAATCCTACTACTTGTTTATCCCATTTCAATATCAGCTACTTTAAAGCACTTAAAGGGGGCTGGTACCCTTTGACACTGTCAGCTTGCGGTTGCAAAGAATCCTGTTTCTCTGGTACAAGGGAAACTTGAAGTATTATTTATTTTTCCTTTTCACTATGAATTTTTAACATACCTATTACGTAGTTGCCTTTATACCAGAAAAGCCATTTATGTCAGTTTTCTACTGGAGACCTAAGAATATATGGTACCATTTTCTGCTTTTTTCTTTTAAAGAAATACTATGTTCTAGTGCTTTAGTTACCTGAATTATACATTTTTTTAGACTTTAAAGGAGCTTGTTTTATCCCAGCTTTTTGAAAACAGGATTCCAGTTCTGGGATTTCAGCTAGTGCACAAAGCAGTTCACTTTTCGCGCTAAACTAATACCATTAGAAGCTGTTTTCAGAGCAGAAAGTAGAAACACCCTGACAATGTTCACCGCCTAAGAAATACAACGTACCCTCTAATTAGTGCAAGAAAGCTGCAGGTCAGGAAGGAATAGCTTTTGACTGCTATGATTTCCATATGTTTTAACAGTAGTGTAGCTAAAAACCAGCCATCCTAGAACATTTAACAGTCAGTATACAGTCCCTTTGCAAATGGACAGAAGTCTTCAGCTTCTCATGACGCATCTTCAAGTGCTGCACACCAGCTAGGTCTTACCGTTCTGCTGAGTACAGCAGTACCTGGGGCTGGAATACACATGCTTCACACAGTTCCTAATGCACTGGCTTCTCTGGGTGTATGAACGCTGCTGTGAATGCTCTCTCCTACCAGATAAATCCTGCTGCTTTAATAATAGCTTTAATGCTATTGTGAGACCTGGAAATTCTATGACATCTTCTATCTGAGAACCTTTGTAAGTTTACAGGTATTAATGTTTGCATCCAAATCATATCCTTGGCACAAGTGGAAGGAGAATCATTGGCTTGCACTGGTGTCTTGGGAAGGAGGTGGTATCTCCAGGATGCTCACTGAGTTTTCTGGAGTGTGCTGTGCTTGTGGTTCTCAGCTACCATGCCTTTCCATGGGAGCTTTCCCTGGATAGGCCAGAGACTTGTGTACTGACTAGACACAGGCACAGTCTGAAGCCCTGGCTTCTCTTTGCATAAAGCTGTTTTCATAAGCTTTGTGATAAGGGAGTAAGGAGTTGAATTCACCGTTTATACTAAGATAAAACATGGCTACAGGGATGAACCATATAGGTCTGTTACCATGATAAATGTTTTAATTACTATACTGCAGAAGTAACCTTCCCATTCATTTTTACATCTAGTGAAAGGTTTGGCAGATCTAAACTGGTGTAGTGATGCGATTGTTAGGAGTGGTAGAAAGGAGGGCCTGGATCTGCTTGTCCTCCGAGTTTACACTTGAACAAATTGTCAGTAAATTATCTGAATTCAACAGAAAGTGTGGGTTGTTCACCAGATGAGACAAGTAAGACTACTAATTCAGAACCAAATGCAGCAAAACATAATTGGGCAAAATTGCACATGACTGAAAATGCACAGGACCCAAACTACTTAATTCCTGCTGAAATCAATCTTCAGAAATTTGAAGTGACAAATTTTTAATACATTAGACACTGACTACACTGCTAAGTGTTTAATTGTTAAAGAATGTAACCAGGTTTTAAATGATGAGGATTTTCAGTTCACATGAATACACAGTAACACCAAATATTGCATTACCAGTATTTGGAAAGCAAGTTTTCCAGCAAGCAAGCCAGAGGTTACATATCAAGTATTATATGATAAATAACATAAAAGTACATCTTCTTTGAACTAAAATTTAAAAACCAATAAAATTATATGGGCATTCAAAACATTTCCAGACATTGTACTGGTCTCCTTAGCTCAGTTTCTCTGTAATGAAATTTGAAAATGCGTGGAAAGCTCTGTCACATTAAGGTGTAGGCACACTAGAAAGTCAGCAGAGCCTTTTGTTTCTGGATCATTCATCTGATCAAAACAGATTTTTCTGATGAAAAACAAAACAAAATGCCCCTTAGAATGCTTAACAAAGAGACCTGTATAATCATAGAATCATGGAATGTTAAGGGGTTGGAATGGACCTTAAAGATCCTCTAGTCCCAACCCTGCCATGATCAGGGGCATCTCCCACTAGACCGGGTTGCTGAAGGCCTTATTCAGCCTGGCTTAGGACTCTGCCAGGATTGGGGCATCCACAACCTCTCTGGGCAACCTCTTCCATTGTCTAACAACCCCCACAGTGCAAAACCTCTTCCTAGTATCTAACCTAAATTTTCCCTCTTTCAATTTGTTAATCCTTGTCCTATCACTATAGTTCCTGATGAAAAGTCCCTTGCTATGAGGTCTCCATGTAGCCTTCTCCAGGCTGAACAGCTCCAACTTTATTAGCCTGTTTTCGCACGGGAGGTGAGGCAGTTGTCTTAGCAACTTTGCGGCCCTTCTCTGGACTTGCTCCAACAATTCTGTGTCCTTATGTTGGAGACACCAGAACCATATGCAGCACTCCAGGTGGGGTCTCACAAGAGCAGAGTAGAGGGTGAGAATCACCTCCTTTGACCTGCTGGCCACCCTCCTTTTGATGCAGCCCTGGAAATGTTTGGCTTTCTGGGCTGTGCATGCACACTGCCAACTCATGTAGAGTTTTTCCTTAACCATCACCCCCAAGTCTTTCTCCTCAGGGATGCTCTCAGTCACCTCTCTGCCTAACCTGTAGGTGCGTCTGGGATTGCCCTGACCCAGGTGTAGGATCTTGCACTTCACTTTGTTGAACTTAATGAGGTTGTTCATTGAGGCCTACTTCTCCAGCCCATCAAGGTTCCTCTGGATGGCATTCCTTCCCTCCTGTGCATCATCTGCACCAGCTTGGAGCGATCAGCAAATTTGCTGAGGATATACTACACAGCATAAGTTAAAGGCCTGAAAGCAGAGCACCCTCCATCAGACCTAAGAGTTGCAAACATTAGAGGTGGGGAAGAGAGAATTGTGTCCCTAACCACTCTATTGTAGAAAATTAGAGCTTGCTGCTGGGTTGGGTTAAAATTTGTGTTCTCCTTCAGCCTTCCTATATTGCCTGTGTTCCTCCTCAGTAGTCATTGCCTTGGAAATTTCAACTGGAACCAACAGCACCAGCAGTTTTCTCAGCTGCCATTCATTCAAGGCACTAAAATTTTACATACATTTTCATACTGCTACTCTCCACTTGGCAAATATAAAAGCATGGAAATTACCTTCTTTTCCTGAACGGAGTTAAAATACTGCAGAACAACACAGTCCTGTAAAACTTAGAAGAGAAAGGTCTGTCTTTTTCTTCTGTTTCTCTCTTCTGTTTGTGCAGCATTTTGCACCCATTGCTATGATGCTAATAATAAATAGTACAACTGCATGTCCCTTCTCTACCCTTTCTCAGAAAAGCAACAGTCCTAAAACATGACAACTTTTAATCTTGGGAGAATTGAAGAAAATTGTCACTTTTATGAAAATATGTTCGCTTTCCATTTCATGAGTTACCTGTGAAATGCGAATGTCTTTAATTTTAGAACTGTTCAAGGACACTTTCTGCCAACCTATTTCTGAACTGATATGGCTATGGAAATTACATGTTCAATACCTGCACTTAGTTATCAGAATTTAACCTAACGTGATTCATAAGTCCCATGGTAGCAGTTTTAAATTTTATTTGAACCTATTCAAATGACCTGTAGAATCAGCTGAAGCCATGTTGACTCATTTTTCCTCAAAAGCATATAATTATTTCAATGTCTGCATGAATAGCAAGGAAAAATTAGGTCTTTTAAAATTTAATCTTTTCAGAAAGGCCATTTGTGGTCAACTTCCAAAAGTCTATCTGATAATTGCAGACAGTATATCATCTTTAAAGTAGTCTATATCTACTAAAAAAAAAAGTCCTTTTTCACAAAAAGTAATATTGCAATGGGCCCTACCTAAGTAACTTCTCATCCCTTCATAAAGATTAAAGATGTTGATTGTATATCTGGAGCTGTTGCCAATAAGAAAACAGTATTCAGAAATAAATGTCACAGAGCCATGTTTTTCATTCTATTGTATTTGCAAAAAGATAACATAAATCCAAAAAAATATTTTACATTAAAAATAGGCCAAAAATGCTTTTCCAAGAACAAGTCAATGTTATCTAATAATAAATATGGCCTTGGTGAGAATCTCAGTGAAGTCATCTCAAAAAAATTTATTGTCCTAAACTGAAATCAAGCTCTCCTAAAGGGATGACCAAACTGTGTCTTCTGAATTCCACGTAACTTTGCCAGAACCATCCCCCCTGCCAGGGTTATGGCAGCAGGCTGTCCTGATGCTGGCTAACCTCAAATCCTGCCTGAGAAGTGACAGACAGCTGTGTTTCCCTGGGTGCCAAATGCATGCGCAGGCCACTGCTACCCTCTCACTCCATGGAGTCATCTTCTGCTGTGACAAAAGCAGATAGGTGATGAGCTATTTCTTTAGACATTCAGGAATAGCTGTGTGGCTTATGCATTTTTAACATTCTTACATGCCAAAATTCACATTTCAAAATTTAGTTTTGTTGGTACACTTAATTTTTAAATGCCCTGTATACAATATTTTAAAATACAGTATCTGTGTGGGCTGAGATTAGTGCATCCCGGAGAAGTAGAAAAGCAGAGGACACTGTCAGCTGAAATTATATTTCCAAACTGTCCATCCACAAAAGAGGAAAAAGAAATCATCTCTGTGAAGAGACCGAGCCAAGAAATGTACAAGGTGACCCCCAGAGGTCCTTTCCAACCTAATTTACTGTATGATTCTATGAAGTCCTAGTTGTAAATGGGATGCATAAACAGAAGCTCAATTCACTTGTATTTTTATGGCAAACAAGGATATATTCATGGTGAACAAATCTAATCACAGTGTGAGCCCATAGGGAACCTGACTGCAAAAGCTGTGAGGCTGTTCAGTCATCATGTAAGACCACAGGGAAACCAGATGTACCAGGATTCTCCCACTGTGTGTAGTAAAACTCAGTCCCTGAGGCATTAAAAGGTTATGGAAAAAAGGGAGCAAATATAGCACATGTTCAGTAATCCTCTTTTCAGAGTGGGATTTTTAGACATGGGTTTATGGGGCTAGTACTGTACTCCACATGGGATTCAAGTGCTTCAGCACAAAGCCCCAAATGTGAATTATGTCAGCTCCTGCCCAAGTCAACGTTTTGAAAGTATCAAGATTTGAGAGCCAGAATAAAAAACTTTGTTGCACATGGAGTTTCCATTGGCATCAATGGTAATTTAGGACAAGGTCAAAGACAAAATACAGGTTTGGTTGCAGTAGTTATGCTGATAGGATGGAGGGGTCCCTGTCATTTGACCAAGAAGTGCACCTTGCACCAGATGGTGCTCATGGGGAACTGCAGCCACATTAGACTCCATTCCCATCTTTTTCCTTAGAAAAATATTAGCTCAATTATTTATTGTGATAACTGAATGCCAAATTTTCATCTGGTTAAAAAACTGCCTGAAGTTGCTGAAATCAGTGCAGTCATCCTGATTTAAATTCATTTTGAACAGAAAACACAAGAGGCTTTATTCTGACCTTGCACCAGCCCTTATAATTCTGTGTAATGCAGTAGAATTATTCTTGATTTCCATTTATGTGAA
Organism: Cephalopterus ornatus; assembly: GCA_013396775.1. Taxonomy (NCBI): domain Eukaryota; kingdom Metazoa; phylum Chordata; class Aves; order Passeriformes; family Cotingidae; genus Cephalopterus; species Cephalopterus ornatus. The sequence goes on from VZRE01000919.1 coordinate 87,938, forward strand.
AATCTAAATTGGTTCTTAAAATAGATTCTGTCTTTTTTTTCTCTGTCTGCTACTAGTAAATTATTTGACCTACATCTTAATAAATATTAGAAAAAATTCTCCCCACTCTTATTCCACAAATACACACCAGAACTAGTGTATTCAACTTAGACTCCATTGTTTTGCCCCCCCCACAACCCCAAGATTTATCAACCAAGGCAAAGGGAAATCCATTAGACAGCCCACTGTCAAGGATACCATGCTAATATGAAGTGCTTCCTCACACATTTGATGTACACCTACTTACGTTTCTGCCTTATTGTTCTTATTACTTTAGTAATAAGAGCAAACTGTTTTGTGTCTGTGTCAAACTGTTCCTCAAGAACTGCCCTAACCTAGTCTACATAAGGATCTGTGCATTAAATGAGAACTTCATAAATTTTCTTTTCCTGTTCAGAAGTAACACTGAAATCTCAGTAAAAAGGATTACATATTCTCAATTTCAGAAGAGCCAGCAAGGAAAATATTATAGCTGTAGATAGAAATGTAAAGCACTAGAAATCTGAACTTTTATGAGTTTTGCCAGAGGTTTCTCTGCTTAACTCCCAATACATTTAATAGGAACTAAGAATTAAAATCCCTTCCACTTTCAAAGGAATACTGACCTTCCAACAGTGATGTAGATAATGTGATCACTTTATGCACACTACCAAAATAATCTGAAATTGGCTGTGCATAATAGTTGTCAGACTACTGCCTTAATATATCATGTCAACTGTCATATCTCAGGACAATGAAAATTACCTGATTTGGTGTTAAATACGGGCCTTGGGAAGTAAATGTCATAGAAACAGGGCAAAGAAGCTCTGACAGATATACCCTAAATACACTCTCTTTCATGCAGTAGTAGCTGAGCAATTTGCTCCATAAGAGTTCCATGTCCTCTTGCAGCACTGGGTTTTTGTTTTTTCATTATCTGGTGATGAAAACCCACTTTCCCTTTGTCCTGTGCTTGAAAAGCTGCACTCTGGTTTCACAAGAAATAAAAACTAAGGAAATAAACCTCATGAGTGAAATATTGTGGTTTTCATTTTTTGAAACAGTTAATCCCTGCCACTTGCTTACAGTAACTATTTCTAGTCTTATTATAAAAGTTGAGAAATGTGTAGCTTTTATGAAACTGGTACATTTGTAAAGAGTTTCATAAGTACATATGTTTCTCTAAACTTATCACAGAAATAATAGAAACCTACACTGGTTCCAAAAATTCTTTCTAGGATGCTCATACTGAACAGACCAGAACAAATCTTTCATCATCCCCTGGTAGAGACACTTCATAAATCCTTTCTTAAAACTGCTGTATAATGCAGTTTTATTCACATTACAGCATACCTAAGCCTTAAACCATAATGCTGAGTCAAACTCTACTAGACTTGTATCTCTTTCTTTATTTCAGCACTTGGAAGTCCAATGTTAAAATCTTTAACATATTCTTAGCACCAATAATTATTCATCCTATTATTATTCTTGTATTTTTCAATTTCAAAAACCAGGCATGATTAAACATGTAGGGTTTTTTACATTAAAAAGAAGCAATTAGCTTTATTTGCTTTTTTGAAAGGTATCTTACTGTATCTGTTCACTAGGAGCCATATTTGAATATCCATACTCCCAGCTTACAGATTTTTAAAGAAAGGTTAAAGAGTTTAAAGGCTGAAAACCTACTTCATCTTAAAATAGTTTTGGTTTCAGTAGGTTCGTAATTGTACTTCAAGACTCCAAGGGAAGCAGAAGTCTGAAAGTTTCATAATTAAGACCTTTGGTTTTGCTCTCTCCAACTTCTCTCTGTATCCACTGAAGGCTATCCCAGCTCCATTTATTATCTAATTAGGTTTGTCTAAATTGGTCAAAAGTGAATTTCAATCTAGCCTTGCAATTCCATTAATTCTATGTTCTCAGTTGCCTCTCTCTGGCTGTGACACCAGAAAATAAATTCTTACATTCCTGCACCGAGTTTTTTCTTCTGATTTCTTCTGTCTTACTCCAGAATGGCTATTAAGTGACCTTCTCTTTTTAAACTTTTACTTCTCTCTCAGCATCACCAAGATGTGATCCATCTTTTGGTAACTAAGCCACTTGGGCAAGTAAATCATTCCAAGCAATTGCCAGCTCTTCTTGTCAGAAGGTCTTCAATTTTATGGAAGAAGGTTGTCAGCATTTCATTATGTTCATTATGGTTGGCCTTGTGACAATGTCCTTTGAAAATTCAATGCGATAAAAACATTAGAAAAAAAAGAAAGAACTGCTCTATTTTCAATATAGAACATGCAGGTTGAAACAGGTGTATCTTGAGGACCCGTGATATCAAAGAGAATTCATAAGTTTTACATAAATTTCTCAAATTGCCACAGTTTTGTTATGCATGCATATTTGTGAAGAGATATTGTACATAATAGAGAGATACAGTATATCAACTAAAAGTTCTGTTAGCTTTTGAAGTGTTACATTAATACCAAATTTACAATGTAGCACAGAATTACACAAGAAGTATGTTTTACTTGGCTACTGCTGGTACTGTACTGTGAGGAACAGTGTTGAATCATCAAAAGAGTGCTTTTTTTGTCCAATTACGTATCTCAGATTAGGAAAAACAGATTACTGTTATTTCATCTCTTATTTGTACATTTTGATTTAATAATGGAGAATAAGTTCAGTAAGGCTTAATAAAATTATGTAGGAAGGAACTGTAAAAGCTTAAAATAGTTTTGTGGTTTAAATATCTAAAACATGACTTGAAAAGAATTTAGGATGTAAAGCCTCCAAAAAAGGACCTAGAGATCCCTCAGTGCAGCAACAGCAAGACTTATCAGTGCTCATTTTTCAATTGACATTTACACTTTAGACCTGAGGTTGCAAGCTTTCCATTCATGTGCAGAACTGCCCAAGAGTGTGAAGCGCAGAATCTCTGTGATCCAGATGTGAGACAGAGCATAACCTAAATATCTCACTCCCAGCAACGTCCTTATCAAGAGTCTGATCTGAGTGGTGTGTTCAGGTAAGGTACATCAGCAGCAGTGCTGAGCACAGTGAATGCACAAGTGATGTAGGAAGGCCAGCTTTTCCATATCCACCTAGCAGTTACGTCACACAAAACAGAAGATCTGGCACTGAAGCCCAGTCTTCCACTTCCAAAAAAAGTTGCCTGGAGTACTAGGCAGTACAATCCTGGAAAGCATGGTCTCCTGTTTATCTTGGACCCTCTAAATATAAAAAATGCAAGAGCAATGACACAGGGAGGGTGGGATGTGGGCAAGAGAGATGGACTCCCATGTCTGCTACTTAGGAAACCTGCCTCTTATGGCAAGATTTAGGTCCTGGTCCCTGCTCCATGGCCTGACATTATGTAGTCAATCAAAAAACAAAGCAAAATCAGCACTAAACAATCTAGGTATCTGGGACCAGATCCCATGTGTTTCTCCTGCCAGCAGACTGTCTTATCTAGTACAGTACAACACCCTGTTTCTGCTCAATTTTTCACCCTTTTCTTTAAATACCACACTAAAACATTGCCTGACTATATGCAAATACTACTTCAATCAAGCAAAAGATACTGCCATTTTTTAACATTAGGCTTGACTAGTTTTGTAGGTGACATTTCAAATAAAACATCCATTCTTTCATACCTCCATGAAACAGGTAATGCAGTAATAAATTTATATTTATAGTTTTACAGTTGCATCAGAGCTGCATTCATGCATTTCCTCCTACTGTGCCCTCACAGTACTGTTCTGATAGTACCTGCAGAATTCAAATTGTTGTTTTTCTTAAAACAGGTTACGGAGAAACTGTTCTCTGCATCCTTGCAAGTATAAAACTTAAAATTATTTTTCCTTGTTCTACATATAAATGAGAACATTTCATGTTTAATATCCAACAAACTGACAAAATGGGACCATGGCATTAGGTTCTAGGTATCATATTAGTTGCAATGAACAGATAACAGCTAAGCTGACACACAGATATCCAAGACTATTTTCACTTTCTAGATCATAAGACCTGAAGCTCTCTAGTAGAACATATATTCATGGTGGCTGCTTGCAAAACCAGTGTTCACCCTTCTCAGACATTACAGATTTGACTCTCCATTGTCTCAATCTTATGCATTCAAAAGCATTCAGCAGTATACCTTTTTAAACAATTCATATTTTCTTTACAGAGCTTTAAATCAATCCAGAGTCATTGCACTGTAGTATATAACACTTATATATACATATATATATAAACCCATATATATAAAATAGATACACTGTATATATTTAATTAAAATAAAATTTGAACAATAAATCTGTAGGAAGGCTAATGCCTACATGTGAAGTGGTCATATCAGCAAAAAATAAGTATTTCTTACATTGATGCTGTTAATTTTTGTGCCTAAGCACAGCCTAAAAGTTCTTGGAAAGCTGTCAGTGACAGTTATACTATTTTATCCTATTATTTTTAAATCCCCCCTCAGTATATTGCTAGAAATAGAAAATTCTATTGCCAAAAGACTCTCTAATCCTACAACATACTGTCCATTCCATGTTTCACCTCTAACCTAACCTCACAGATTGCAGAAAATGAAAGTATTTATATATGTCAGCTCTACAAAAGTGATTTATTTGATATAGATCCCTACGCACTAATAATAGTCATGCAAATAGTTCTATGAGCATAGGAAGAAATGGAGCAGTAACTGCAGCAGAGGAAAGAACGAGCTCAGCAGTGTGGCTGTTGATTGGTTTGATATGAACTGGTCAATACAATGTATGTAGCCTGCCAACATGGTCTTTGCTACTTGCCACATTCTGCCCTGGATACAGAAAGCATGGTGCCATATCCAGTGTCGTGTTCATCTCCACAGCTGAGCTCAGCCAAGCCTGGTCACAGAGTTCAGACTGGGAAGAGATTAAGTCTCCAGGCCATGACCAGTTTTGACCGGCAGTTGAATCATTGCATGCTGAAGCCGCAGTTACAGACCAGGGTCCTTAGGGAGCAGTGGCCATCCTGACAGTGGTGGCCAGCCAAGGGAAAAAGGCAAACTCCAGGACAAGCGGCCAACACCTACATTCACGAACTCTAGGACAAGCAGCCAACACCTACATTCACAAAATTTAAAGGAAGCTCACCTGCCTCTGAGACCTCTCTTCTCACATATCAGACTTCACTAAAATCAGCCTCCAGGTTTCAAAGGCAGTGAAGGGAAGGAAATGTGAATAAATTCACTTAGGCCTTGTATAGCTTCATGACAGAAAGTATACGAAAAATAATGAACCATTATCACTCCTTTCATTAGGCCCCAACCACATCCTAATGATCTCTAGTGAGCCGGCAGCACTAAAAGAGATAGGTGCAACACTTGCCAGCCCAGCAGTCCTCTCAGCCTTACAAAGAAGCATTCTGCACATATCCATACATGCTGGAAAACTATGAAAGAGCTTGCGATAGCATAGGTTTACATGACTGGTAAAGTTATGTGCATCTCATACATGAGGCTGTCTATGCTTAATATTGGATGCATAAAAACACTGGATGCAGCTCAGCTGGAAGAACTCATCCTTCCCCTGTCTCGCAAGCTTTTTCAGGTTTCTCTCTCAAGGCAAGCATTCTGTACTGTAATGTCACTAACCTCATTCATTTTGTTCCATGGTGTTCCACTGGCGCCTGTAATGGTGAAAGGAAAAAAGTGTTCCTGAATGCTGTGATTGGCACTGTTAATGACCATGACACTGCAGAGCTGCTGTGTGCTTCAGCAGGGTTAGCTGATTTCAAGATTCGAATTTCCATTTAGCAACGTAAACCAGGAGCATAGTCTGTGAGAAAGCATTTTATTGAAAAATCAAGTGTTAAGTAGCATAGACAAGAGGACTATAAAACATAGTATCTGAGAAGGGGTGAGGTGCACAAACAACACAAATCAAACACTTCATTTAAAAAAGAAAATTTTCAAGCTCTCTAAAACTTCTAAAATCTCAGTAACAGATCCCACACTGCAGTAACTTAACAGAGCTTTCTATCTTAGTGGTCCTGAGGTGCTGATTTGCACTGGCTGGAAATCTTGTGTGGGAGTACTCCCCTTCTATCCAAACGTGATTGATACAGTGTCAGAAGGTAAGACATGAGAACAACAGTCAACCAAAGAGGCCAAGACTGCTTAGCTATGCATCAGAACCAGAAAGTCATTAGCATGGCCCTGAGTCAGCAGTTCCAATTCAACTTCAAAACTCTGAAAGACTTTCTACCTGTTTTTCACCAGATTGCTTTCATATTATTGATTAGATAAGCCTCATGCAAAAATCATGCCTTTCAGCCATGGTAATTTAGTCATCAACTCCTAACTGTGTTCAGCATCGCTCCTTTCAACTATTTTGGTTGCTGAATTGTAACACTGTGATTTATTCACATTACTGTATATTGTGCAAAGAAAAACAAATCAGGAAATGAAATGTATTTAAAGTAGTTGAAAGACATATTGTAGTTTATACTAAAAAATGTGCAATGAATTCGATTAATTAAACTGCAGATGAAAATACGTTAAATAAATGAATCACTATTTCTGTAAGATTATTCCCTGTGTCTATGCATATGCTTCAATAAGTCCCATCTACAAGATTTGTAAGGAACAGTATTTTATTTTTTGTAACAGGGAAAGAAGAAAGTATTTTTTTCATTCCTGTTCCTCACTCAATTACCAAAGCACTAACAGGTTTTCTGGCATAGAAAGAGAGTGGAGAGACCGGATATAGCAGGAACTTCAGTAAGCTTGGTTCACGTTCTCTTGATGCTCTGGCAGAAGGTTCCTTCTCCTCCCCAGGCATGCAGGCAATAACAGCAAGCATCCTTCTAAAGTCAGTAGTTCAGGATCTTGTTGTAGAGACTGTTACTGAGGTGTTTCTACAGGGCTGCCCATATTAACTAAAAACTAGAGTAAGAATTTCAATACTTCCCACTAACAACACTGCACATTCAGAATAATTCACATTAAAAGATTTGTTATACAGGCATACAAGATAGCGCTTATCCTCTGCTATTAAGAAAAACACCCAATGAAACAACCCAAAACTTGAGCTAAACAAATTAAATATTATATTTTGAATATTACATTATTTATAAATACCATTTATATTGAGAGATCCAAGATTACAATATTAGAGAAATAGTCTCAACTATTCTCAACTATTCAAAAATATTATCTCAACAAGAGTATCTACTTGGAACTACTTCTTTGGATGCTATTAAGTTCCTTGTTTTTTCCTTCTGTGGAGCTCAGTCACCGATTCACATCTCTGTAGATGTGACTGGCTCTGTCTCAAAATTCTAAATTACTTGTTATCACTCCTTCTTGTCTGTGAAAGCAAGCACTTTGGTAGTTTTTCAGTACAGGACAACATATATAGGGTGCACAAACAACAGAGACCACACATGGACCTTTTACTCTCTAACACTCTCTTTTCTCTTTTTCTCTCTAAATTACAGATGTAAAACCACCATTTGTAAAGTCCACTAATTTAAAAATGTATCTTCTCTTTTTGCAGGCACAAATAATTAGCAGTGCAATTTAACACTGGTAATTACTCATGGCTACAGTTTAGTTCATTTGCATTTCTAACTACCTGATATGCAAGTGAAGTCATGTCCACACTACCTAAATTGCACAACAGTTTAACACTGTATCTACAAAACATAGATGTAAAACGTGTCCAGTCTTTCAAATATAGTCCTAATGAACAAACAGGTAAAAGGTGTTTAGAAGCCTGAGGATATAGGAAAGTATCTAAAGGGATTTTCAGAAGCATATTGGTACCTCACTTCCATTAGAGTAACATAGAGCAGAAGTTTTCCTCTGAAGGACAAAGCCTTTTTCATATGCTCAGTGGATAAGCATATGCATGTTTGTACTTTAATTTACCTTAATTTACCCCTGTGTAAACGTGCAACATAGGTCTACTTTTAAGAACAAAAATTAAGTATCAAAAGGCAATTATGAAATATTTTTTTAAAATACCGACTTATGTTTTTGAGAAATATTTATAAAACATCTGAGGATCTGGCTGAATAGTAACATTAAAAAAATACAATTATTATCCATAAGAATTGTTATAGTCACATGAACATAATTTTGTTATAGGTGAAAACATGCATCACTGAGCAGAGACCACTAGAGAGATTTTCAGTGTGGAGTGAAATTTATGTCTGTGCTGAGAGCCAACCCAGGAGGCAGACACTGCCAACAAACGTCTTTGCTCTGAAAAAACTTTACCAAGGACAGGAACCCAATATATTGCAGGTGAAATTCTCTATTGTGCAGGGGTCCTACACAGGTCTCCATGTCATACAAGTCCTACTTAAATACTACTCCAAAGTTGCACAAATCTACTGCACAGGTAAGAAATTTCCCTTGGAAGAATTCCTTGAGCCCCTTGAAAAGGATGTACTTCGATAGCATCAATCATAGTCTCTTAAGAAATAAATCTTGTGCTGGCCTCTGCACAGGAGTGGGCATACCTTGCAGATTATCTCTCCTGTTTTGCAGAAATCCTACAATGGATTGGGAAATCCTACAATGCTTCAGAGTTTGCATTATGCAGACTGGGTTGACATTGCATATATACAAACTTCAAGACTGTGTAAACACATTTCTTACTGAAATGGTCAAGACAAAAGGGACAGGAGTACTTTACATTTAGGAATTCACAACTTCTGGCCCCATGCTGAAATCCTCATTCCACTGAAATAGTTGAGAGTTACCAACCTTGGTGAGGCCAATATCTCACCTCATCTTTTCAACTGATAGTTACTTGTAATCACTAGCCCATCTTCTAGCCCTATCTCTACCTCAGACTCTATTAGTGAAATTTCTCTGTGTCAGGCTTCCTCTTCATGCTGAGGAAAAAGTTCAAAACAATGAGAATCACTCTGCATCCTCACCTGGCTCACAACCGTAGTATAGGATTTCAGGGCATACATCCTCAAAAGAAATCAGGTGGCAATTACCTCAAATGCTACTTACACACCAACAAAATTCCTCTGTATTCTACTGTCCCCCACCCCAGCGCTCAGATTCCTGGTACCTTGGCCACATGCACCTAAGCATTACTACCACCTCATGGGAATGAGCTGCCCAGATCTGCAGATGATGCTAAAGACTGAGAATATCAAAGTAGGGTTCTCCAATAAGATGATCTTGATCTGTGAATGGACCTAGTGCATCCAATTCACTAGACACAGCTCCTTGGTCATTCTTCAACAGCATTTAAATTGGAAAACAACCCCAAACAACTGGAATACAGGATCCTCAGTCATCAGCAACAAAGTTGAATATTTCACCAGTGACTTTCTCGACCATGACTACTAAACACCAGCAGGACTGAATGAAAGAGCTCTGTAGCATAACTGTCAAGAACTTTGCAGCAGAGTTGTCCAAACCTGGCGATGGTTCACATCTTTGATCTAAGACAGAAAATTGGGGAAATAACCTTGGGTCTCTCATTTTCTAGTGAAAGCTCTAATCAGTGTGCTGATAGCTCTAAGGGGCACATGAACACTCTTGTGTGTGCTTTGCTCACACTTCTCTTACACTCTCTCCCTTTACCCTTTCTTCTTGGGAAACAGCAGTATGTAAGTAAAACAATCAAGCAAACAAACAAAAAACCCCAAACTAACAAACAAAAAAGGCAGAGAAAGATATTTATTTCCCTGAGAGTAATCACTTCTTTCATATAGATGAATATATGGGACACAGGTCCTCTATGTTTTTGAACCTCCTTCTTGTTGCCCTTAGTGTTGCCCCCCTTATATTGTGTGGTGGGCACATTCAGGATCCAGGATGCTTCCTTTCACCAAAGCCCCAAGAAATTCTTCTTCGCTACCCCTAATCCACTCACTTTGCTAACAAGGGCTGTCTCACTTTTTTTTTCTGAACCTTTCATATCTCTAGCTCAGCTGTTTTGAAGAACTAGTCAGCACGGACCTCTTCACGTATTGTTACGGATCTCTTCTTCTCCATGCCTTCCACTTGCACATTCATTTCCAGGTTCTTGCTTCATGGAGTCATCTTTGTCAGCATCTGCCTTCACCTCCCAGATTCCCAACCCCATGACTTCTGGATTTTTTTCCCTCTATGGAGGATGTGACTTGCTCCTGGTGCAACCGCATAACTCAGCATTAAGTCACTCCACTAGAAATCTCTTACTTTATAGCAAAGGTTTGTCTTGTCTGTCTTTACCCTTACAACAAAAAGAATAGAGTTCAAGCCATAGGATGGCTTTTAGACTTGTGACTCAGATGATCTGCTCCCTAACACGTCTTCCTCGACATTGACTATGATGCAAAACTAGCTGCTATATGTCACTTCAGTCTGGATGTCTACATTTTGTTGAACAAAATTAGAGCACTGGTTCTCAGGTTACACCTATGACAAATGGATTACTACTAAACCGGTGGTTGAATTCTGAATGAATTATGAAGTCCATGGATTACTTCTAAGCAGTCTGTGACAGGTCTAAAAGGAAAGGAAGTTTTAAAATGTTCTAATGCAATATAATTCTGTGATAACTCTAAGAAAGCACAGGCAGGAAAGGTTAAAACCTACTGCACTGAATCTATTTTATTACAATGATGATTGCATTGTATTGTTTACTCTTAACAAAAAATTATGTATCAGAGTGCAAGAATAGGCCCTGACCAGGACCACACAGTCATCCTGTACCACATATTATAAATCTTCCTAATCTTGCATTCCAAATGTTTCATTTTCATGCATGGCTTTTGGAGAACTCTTTGCTATATTAGACTGACTTAGCTACTTACTTGCCCTTCACATTTTAAGAATTACTTTAAAAGTCATAGTCTATGTCACTGTGGGTACATATATTTAACAACAGAAAAAGGATAGCTGCAGAGGTCTGCTTAGCTTCGGTGATTGGGACATGAAAAGTGCGTCTTGAAGTAGTAGCTTTAATAACCACCCAACACCGACCACCCCAAAGATGAGCACCAACACAAAGTTCTCATAACTACATTTACAGAAAAAAAAATAAAAAATTGTGTGGTACCTGAACTTTGCATGGGTTTTCTGCCTAAGACTAAATTTTAGCTGAAACAAGTCATGTTTGAAATGGTGTTATGTTGGTTTTAAATAACTATATTTTCCAGTGGCTGCAGACCAGTGGCTTCGTCAGACTGTTACTGAAGTTGATTTTGTGGTTTGGCCACCAATTCCAGTGTCTTTTAGTAAGTGCCAAAAAAAGAACCCAAACTTGACAACAGCCTTAAAAAATGCCTGTAGTCTACTAGCAGTCTCATAGATGTGACACACATTATGAATTAACCCCATAAATCTGTCCCCCAGAAGGATTTATTCTGCCTTGAACGGAAGCTCCCAGTGAAGAAGTTCCTCAGGATCCAAATCTCTCGACCCAAAACAAGCTGTTCCTCAACTGCCTTGCAGTCAAAGTGAATTACTCTTGAGGCATGGCTTTCATGTTCCCACTTCTCCGGGATAAACTTCCACACAAACCGAAGAGGCGGGAGGGCGGAGGGACGTGCTCTTTCAAGCCTTATTCAAATCCTTCCCGCTCCCTCCTGGTTTTACCGCGGTGGCACCAGAGGGTGCGGGGGCCGGCGGGAGGCCCCTGCGGCGGCCCAGGCCACAGCCCGCCGCCTCCCGGCGCCGCCGCCTCGGCCCCCCGGCCCGCATGACATCATCGGGACGGCTCGGGATCGATCCCCGCCGGCCGCCGGCTCGGGCGGGAGCTCCTCCGCGGCGGCCGCCGCTGCCGCCCTGCGCGCCCAGGGGGAACGCCAGCCCTGCCGCGGGCGGAACGGGCTGACATCGGATCCATCCCCGCCGCCATGAAGCGAGAGCGCTGACGGCTCTGCGCCGGCTTCGGGCTGCGCGTCGGGAAGCCGCTCCACGGGCTGCGAAGGGGCGAAGGTGCGGTGGCCTCACGGCCCCGCGGCGG
>VZRE01000919.1:100033-151651 GCA_013396775.1 Cephalopterus ornatus
GGAGCCACGAGCGGGAAGATCAAGCAGCGGCAGCTGAAGAAACCTCCCGGTCCCCCTCCTGACAGGCTGCAGCGCGCAACGCGGCAGGCGCTTCCAGACCCCTATTGTAAACGAGTGGGGCGGGAGGGGGAGCCCAGAGGCATAAACAAGGAGCACAGGACCTAATTCCTTCCCCTCCCTTTCCTCACTGGCTTGACCAGGCTCGCCAGCAAATCCATATCGGCTATGCATCGCGATGGGGACGTGCTGCCAAGGAGGCTGCCTTCCCATCGCTGAGGGTACTGCCTTCCCCTCACTGAGGAGGCTGCNTCACTGAGGAGGCTGCTGCTGCCGCCGGGGCTGCCCGCACACCACTGAGGACGCTGCTGCCGCCGCGGAGGTTGCCGTGCCCTCACTGAGACAGCTGCAGCTGCCGCCGCCGAGGCTGCTGTGCCCTCATCGAGGCGGCCGCCGCCGCTGCATTACTGGGAGAGATTGTGGCGCTGCGACAGGGGAGGACGGGGCTCGGCGCGCAGGGGGGGAGGCGCGGCGAGCATGCGCCGCCAGAGCCACTGACTGGATCCTCGGCCAAGGTACCGAGGTAAAAAAAAAAAAAAAAAAAAGGGAAAAAAGGAAAAAAGGAAAAAGAAAAGGATTGAGAGAAAGAAGCATGAAAGACAGCAGAGGAGAACAGAAAAGACCGCCAGGATAAAGCAGCTCTCGTTCGGCGGCCAGCAGCAGCTCTGGCATGTAGGGATCTCCAGCACCAACAGGTAGGAGGAGAGGGGCTGAGGGCGCCGAGGCTGCCGAGGCTGCAGGTGCGTGCGGGGAGGGTTCCCCCGCTCAGGGAGCGGGCCTGAGGGGTGATTTCCAAAGAAGCGGCATGATGGAAGCGCTCACAGACAATGCCTCTTCCGCTCACCCCAGCTCCCCGCCGCGGGGGGCTCTCGCACGGCTCCGACAGATGCGGCTGATGCCAAGCAGAGGCACCCGGGCTGCCTTGCAGTGCGGCGCAGTCCAGCCCTGCGTGGCGGGGCGAGGGGGAGCGGCTGTGCCCGTGAGTGTGTGAGTGTATGTGTGTGTCAGCGGCGGTGTGAGGGTGCCAGCGAGCGCCGGGTGTGCAGCGTGCGGGAGTGTGTGCGGAGGCAGGGCCGGCCGCCGCGGGGACAGATCCACGGAGGAGGGGGAGCGGCGGGGCTGGCGGGAGGGGGAGGGGGAGCCTGATTTCATGGTTTTAAAACGATGCCATGATCTGATCAGCCTCTGTTTACACAGCAGCAATCAGGCTCTTTTGTGGACGGTAAGAATGGAAGGATTTTTGCTGGGATTCAGTGGGAATATCCTTTGTACACCCGAGGTGGCATAGGAAACACTTCGTGTGAATAACGAAGGAGCCTGATCATGCCTGCTGTGGCTCCTGTCCCTGGCTCTGGAGGGAGAAAAAAAGAAAAACAAAACCAAAAAAACCCCAGCAACAGACAGTTCTTTATTTTATTTTATTTTATTGCATGAAATGTGTTCCGGTAGGATTCACTGGGAGGATTAGTGGGAATTGCGGAGCCCTAATTAGCTAAAAAAATATCAATTTATATGTTTATCTAAGCATAAACGAAACTAGCCCTTCCGAAAGGATGGGCATTAAATCTTGGTTGTGTTGCCTATTTTTGCTCAGTATTTACACTGACCGTTGCTTATTATGAATTATGCCGAGGCTTTAACGATTTGCATTAAAGCTGGGGGGGGGGGGGGGAACGACACCCTAAAGCATACTGCTATGGACTGTCTGGATACCTGTTTATCTAAAAGCCTAAATGATAAAATTACGGTTTATAGAAGGAAGGGAGGGGGATCATGAATACTGTTTCTCTTACAATATGCATAAACTAACACTGTGATGAATGTGCTTTGGTGACTTGGGTTAAAAAACATAAATTCCGCAGGCTTTCTTTGGGTGTGATCCGTATCAACATAGCAGCTGCCTCTTAAAACATTGACAAATACAGTAGACATAAAATAAATGTAGGTAATGTCAAAATATCAGTGGTCTTTGGGGATTTTAAAAAAAGATGTCAGTGATTAACTCTTGGGCTCGCAAACTGGGAATCTTTTGATTCATAAAATCTCTGAGGCTTTAGCTGTGACATTATATGTGCTACCAAATATAAGGGGCATTGGTCAGTCCTGAAACTGTAATAAGCCAAATCTGTCAATAATCAATCATACTAAATAGTAAGTATATTAAAAAAAAAGCGTCATGATTTTTAAAAACAAACAATAGTACTCAAATTTACAACTTGATTTGGTTCTCCATAAATTAACATCTTTGTTAGCACTTTCTGACATCATTTTGTGTTAAGAACTGATAGCTCGATTTTTTTTCAGATATTTTGATGGGATGACAAATCAGAAAGAAGAGGATGTACTGTATGACTAGACTCAAGATCAGTTCTGTTTGTGGATTACATTTTCAGTAAGATGTATGGATCTATTTTTTCCTTGTTCTTAAATATAGATCATGAGACTTGACTGAGGCAATATACATATCATCCATCCATCTATGGCGAACTACAGCCATGCAGCTGACAACATTTTACAAAATCTCTCTCCTTTAACAGCTTTTCTGAAACTGACTTCACTGGGTTTCATAATAGGAGTCAGTGTTGTGGGTAACCTTCTGATCTCCATTTTGCTAGTCAAAGATAAGACCTTGCATAGAGCTCCTTACTACTTCCTGTTGGATCTTTGCTGCTCAGATATCCTCAGATCTGCAATTTGTTTCCCATTTGTTTTCACCTCTGTGAAAAATGGCTCTACTTGGACGTACGGGACTCTTACTTGCAAGGTGATTGCCTTTTTGGGGGTTTTGTCCTGCTTTCACACTGCTTTCATGTTATTCTGCATAAGCGTCACAAGATACTTAGCTATTGCCCACCACCGTTTTTATACGAAAAGACTGACCTTCTGGACTTGTTTGGCTGTTATCTGTATGGTTTGGACTCTCTCTGTAGCCATGGCTTTCCCCCCAGTTTTAGATGTGGGCACCTACTCATTCATTAGGGAGGAAGACCAATGCACTTTCCAGCATCGTTCCTTCAGGGCTAATGATTCCTTGGGATTTATGCTTCTTCTTGCCCTTATCCTCCTAGCCACACAGCTTGTCTACCTCAAGCTGATATTTTTTGTTCACGATCGCAGGAAAATGAAGCCAGTCCAGTTTGTTGCAGCAGTGAGCCAGAACTGGACTTTTCATGGTCCTGGAGCGAGTGGTCAAGCAGCTGCTAATTGGCTGGCTGGATTCGGAAGGGGTCCCACACCTCCAACCTTGTTGGGAATCAGGCAAAATGCGAACACCACAGGCAGGAGGAGGCTACTGGTTTTAGATGAGTTCAAAATGGAGAAGAGAATCAGCAGAATGTTCTACATCATGACATTTCTCTTTCTGACCTTGTGGGGTCCCTATTTGGTAGCCTGTTACTGGAGAGTTTTTGCAAGAGGGCCTGTAGTACCTGGGGGATTTCTAACAGCCGCTGTCTGGATGAGTTTTGCCCAAGCTGGAATCAATCCTTTTGTCTGCATTTTCTCCAACAGGGAGCTGAGGCGCTGTTTCAGCACAACCCTTCTTTACTGCAGAAAATCCAGGTTACCAAGGGAACCTTACTGTGTTATATGAGGGAGCATCTGTAAATCTTTAGCCTTGTGAAACACTACCATTCTCTGCTAAGCAATTGTGGCCTGTAGCCATGTCTTGAGAAGAAAATCAAGAATGGGATGTCAGCAGCTGTAAGGATTTGGGCAACATTCTGCAGTCTTTGCAATAGCTCACCTCTAATCCTGTTTTAAACCTAAACATGTTCCTGCTGACCACTGCTGAAGGTTTGTAATTAAGAACAAAGGACTGAACTACTGCCCTGAATTCCTTTATGTGGTTGAAATCTAGATTATGAAAGTAGCAGGTGCTAAGTATCAGTGCTAAATGCTGTGTATATCACTACATAAAATAAGAACATCAGAAAGATTAGCATTGGACACCTTAATAAATTAAGTTGATATGAGGTTAATGTGATAAAACTAATTTTAGACATCTGAAGACCTTTAAAACATTTCATACAATTATTATTTTGCAAAGACTGAAAACTGGGGACTCAAGTACTGTAACTGATTAAAGATGTGCCATGCATTATTGGATTATCACACTTACAAATCTGTTTGCCTTGTGAGTAAGTTTTGAGGAGCATTCCAAAGCAGTATTTTTGTTCAGATTTTGAATTTAATTTTTTTTTCCAAATATATTACTCTTTCTAAATACCATTTTCTTTAACAGTGAAATTACTAACATTTAACTGTATTCTGTGTTTTTTGCTGATTTGGTATAAAGTTTAATAGACTCTTATTTATATTTTCTAAAAAGCTAGATATCAGTCTGTTAGGCAACGTTAACGATAATATCCAGACATAATTGAAGAGTTATAATTATACAGAATAAACACATGTTGCCTTAAAGGGTTATCTAGTATCTTCCATTTTGTTTAGCAATGAAGCAAATAAGTAAGGAATATTGAGTCAATAACTCTGGTCATTCATTTGGGAGTGCATGAAAGATCACTTAGTCCTCTTTTTTCCTTTTTACTCCAATGGTTCCCAAAATCAATATGCACATCACTGGGATGATATGATTTTTTCTAGGTGTGCCGCCCTTTCTAGTTTGTTCTGAGAAACACAGGCAGTTGATGTATGTTTATATTTTGAGACAGCTGTCATGGGGAGACCGCAGCCTTAGTATGATATCTTGCACAATTTGTGAAGCATTTATTCTACTGAAGGCACAGTCTTGTTTATATTTTCTGCACATTTTGGTGTATTGGTTGTTTTAAATTATTTAAGTTTTAACTTGTGAAAGCATATAATATGATTTCTTAGTGTTTTAGAAATACATTAGAGTCTGTGAGTCTTTCCTTCTTTCAGATACAGATGTGTGGATTTCAATATAAAGTTGCATTTGCCAAAATTTACCTGTGTAGCTTGTTAATTTTCTTGGAATAAAATTTTACATTTTTCCAGTTATACAATTAACCTTTTTTATTTTGTTTAGTGAGCTAGCATGAAGTACTGAGAATGTAGCCATTATGAATTATTATCCTTTGCAGTCACTGTATTCCCAAATTGTAAATGCATGAATGATGGGGACCACAGGATTGATAAATGATATTATCTACAGTAGCACTATTGTGTAGTTTATCATAATTACCCATCTATCTGTTCTAATATGTCAGTTATATTTAAAGTTACAACACAGTATTTGACATTAACTTCACAGTTTAATTTTGGAATATGTGTGTATTTGAAGCACAACATCATGAGTTGGTCAATCATAAAGAACACAGATTTTTCTTAATTTTGGGAGAGTCAAGACTAGAGGTCTTAATTCAGTATTGGTATATGTTGTCCTTTGTTGCAGTTTTATTACCGGCAAGTCAATCTATACATACACAAGCAGCAGTCAATAATGGAAATGCTTAAATTTGTATGATAACATACAACATATGCAACAATTCAGACAGTTGTGTCTATATGTGATCAGACAACTTGATCAAAGATTTGGTGAGCAATCTGTTTGACCTCACATACACTTTTATACTGAGGTTGATTGGTTGAGAGGCATGGCTTTATATACTGTGTTGAAACAGAAAAATTGCTAAAATAATGAGTCCTCATCAGTATAAGAATGTTTTAGAACGTAATTTGAAATGGGACCAATAAACTTCTACCAAAAGGACATTTTTATTACACTGAAAAAGGCTTTGAAATTAAGGTAGTTAAGCAGTTGTCAGAGATAGCAAGAAGGAATAAAAACTGAATTGTATGTTGAGAAAAATTCTGAAAGTCATCCCACTTAAGTTTATTAAAAGGTTGATTGGCGATAACTTCAGTCTAATTCCTATAAAATAGTAACCTTTACAAGGAACATAGATATTACATATTGTAATAAAGAAGTACATATAAATAAAGTTGTAAATAATGTTATAGTTGTAGAAGTAGTCAGTTCTGAGAATTAGACAGAAAATTTTCAACTATGAAATTTCAAAAGCTGCAAATCTGGGCCTGACCTAACTCCTAATAAAGTCAGTTGGTGTTTTCCCATTAACTTCATTTGTAGCAGAAGCAGGCCCTAACATTTCTATAATACTATGCTTCTGAAATATTAAGAAGGCTGTATTTACTATGCAGTGGGAAAAGAGAAAAAAAAATTAAAAATATTTCCCTGGAAGTTTTGCAAGCAGTAACTGATGTAAATTAAAATAATAAACAGTAAATAAGTCTGAAAGCAAATATTTTGATAAATGTTTTTCTTTTTATATGAATATAATTCCTTTGGCTATATGAAAATACGCAACTGTATTACTACCTGACAGAGGACAGGTAGTTTTTCTTAAGTGAATTTTTATAATTGTTCCAGTAAGAAGTCTTGTGACAGAAGTATTTCCTTTTATTTTTCTCCAACATTAAAAGGGCAAGGGGATGTTCAGTGAAATTAAAAGCCAACATATGAAGTAACATTTTATGCAAAGTTATTACTCAGTGGAACTCACTGGCACAGGATGTCAAGTAGTTTAGAGAGATTCCTACAAGAACTGTATGTATGCATGAATTAAAGCAGTGCTTGCAGTTTTTGTCATCAGTGTCATTTTGATCCTAGTCAACATATCAAAACTTATGTATTAAGGTATAAATTCAAAGGAGCAAGAAGGTTCATTCCAATTCATACACTGTTGTGTCATGGTATGAAAAGCCTTTTGCTTTCGTTTTAGTATAGAAGTTAAGCTATTGCCAAAGCTAGAATACAGGGCTGGTAGGTTACTCTTTTAAGAATAGCAAAGAATATCACACTATTTTCTATCTGCATTGGTCTTTAATGCCCATGGGTAATGTGAAATTAACAGTTTTAATTTTCTGATGACCAAAAAAAAAGAGTAAGAACAAATTCCCTTGAGAAGAGGCAGTCTGCCCCTGTTGCTTTTCTGCCCTCTACAGCCCCACCAGTCCTTTGGCACCCTCTCCATCAATCCTTCTACAAGAGTAAATGTTTCCTATACTAAGTGTTGTATTTATCCTGCTCCTCGAGAAGTATGTCAGCCATCCCTTCTCCCCAGCAGATAAGCTCCTGCAGCACCTTCCCAGGGTTTGTCAGTGTTTGGGTTCCCTTCCTGAGGACAGAGAAGGACCGCCAGTTCCTTCCAGCTGGTTTTGCAGCTCATTGAGTCGTCATCTCAGGGCACTTGGCTAGTGCACTGGGTATCTCTGTCTTTTGTGTTTGGTTGTGAAAAAGATCCGGTTTTGGTTGTGCAGAGAAAAATGAGAATTGGGAGGGGACAGCAGAAAACAACTTTCCCAAATCTTTCATAACAAACCCACTGTTTTTGTTGCATTGCCCAAGAGCGTATTATTTTTTAAAAGCATATTTGGTGTTAATGACCCTCTAAATAAATAAAATGTGCATTTAGCCAATTAATGCAACGTTTTTGGTACAGCTAAAAAATCTTATTATAAAATGGCTTTCTGTCAGTCTCTAGGCCTTGGGGGCAGAGGAGTCCACTCTATCTCCTTTTAAATGCATTGTGTTTGTTCACTTGTATTGCTTTTGCTGCCCCTTTCAAGCATGTCAACATTTTATTTATATTAACAAGAATCCAGTATTGCAGCAAGCTGTTATTACACATGGGTTTAAAAAAATTACATAAAAGGGAACTCTGATGATTTTTTTAGGTGAATTAGGGAGGTATTTCAACAAGCAATTGGTTTTTAGCAAATGATTAAAACGGTGGGTTGCTGGGCTCTCTCATAGTTACACAGTCAGCTCTCAATTATTGAAGCTAGAAATGAAGTAGACTAACCTGCACAGAGGTAACACAGAGCATGTCCACATTAGATAAGAATTTCCTATGTGTATTACATTTATCAAGGAATGAAGTTAAGCTGAAGTAAAAAGTGAGATCAGAAATTCAAAGAAGAATGGTGGGTGTTTTTCCTTTTTTTTTTCCTGCTTTGTTTTAGCATAGCACTGCTAATCTGCAACCTGGGTTACACACCCACATACAACTGAGAGTTGCCTGTACAATTCTGCATAGCACATAGACAACTTCCTTCTAGTTTATATTCATTGAGAGCTGTATGAGTGCACACTACTAATCTGATTGACTTTTCAGAGAGAAGAGAAGGCTCAGTCTGAGATACTGTTCTTTTCAAAATTAAATTCAATAGAGGTTCTGTGCTTTTGTATACTGAAGTGATTTTGAGTGAAGAAATCAGTGATCTAAATCAGTAATGATCATAAGCATTCTCTGGCCATGGCCATTAAAAGCAGGACAAGATGACATTTTGCAATGCATATGCCAGCAACAAATCAAAGAGTTTGATACTATACACCAAGACTTTACTTGAGTGGCCTGAAAATAGCTCATGCGTTTTATTTAGAAAAAATATGATGAAGCTATACACTTAAATGGATAAAATCTTTAACTAGCCAGTGTCAAAAAAGAAGGGTGAACTTTAAAGATTGCTCATTATAAATAGTGAAGAGTTTTTGTGTTGTTTTTGTTCGACTGAATTGTGTAATTACATAAGTATGTGATGATCAAAGGAGTCTCACAGTAAATAAATTCGATTTTTTAGTATCCTAAAAAGGAAATAAGTAACAACAATCTACAAACATTTGAAATTAAATAATTACAGTCATCTATATGTTTCATAAAATTTAAATAACAAAATACTTATTTACATTTTTAGTACTTAGTGATTTTATGTACTTAAAGAACAGTATCTTTAGACAGGGAATTGGCTGATGCAGTCCAGTGAGAAACTTCTTCATATCACAGGTTTTGTACTATACTTTGTACTTGATAAGTATGAGAGATATAAAAATAGAATTTATCTGATACAATCTTCAACAAACTCTGCAATAGGTACAACAAAACTTCTTCAAATGTTAGGCAAATTACTGTCTCCAGAGATTATTCAAAATTACCCTGTGCTAATTCATGAGAAGTCTACTTCACCTTTGTTAAAGGGCCATCGGTTAAAGATGTGCATTTTTTTCATCCTTTCATGGGTTTGCTAAGACAAGTTTTGCTCTAGAGTTAAAAATCTCAAGTATGAAATTATTAATTTGAATTTCAATTATTATGCCACCTATATGTGATATTGTTACAGTCACATGTTTCCAATTCTTTCTTTCTCTTATTTCCATGGAATGTTAAAGTTTCAATTTTAGGAATGAAGAGGTAACCTCTGAAAAACAAGTATGTTGAAGGGAAGAGAAACAATAGCCAGAAATACATTTGTTAGTGTTATTTTTGCAAGGAAGAAGTTTTTCATATATGCATTGCATTTTCTGCAAGGTTATATTCTATCAGCTTGTCTACTGTTTGCCAGTGTGTGTAAGCAGTATAGGTACAATTCTCATGCCACCATTAACTACAACATTTCCTGAGCCCTTTTATTTTCATTCTATAACCTTCAAGCTCAGGCGTGTTAACATCCTTATGCAAATTGAAGAAATTGCTAAAAATAGAAAGTTTTGCACTGTAATAATCTTGGTGGATCAGGTTCTTGAGATAGTATAACAGGGTGGCAGAAATACCAGATGACTACTCTAGGCAGAAGGTTGAAGGATGCAAAAAAAAGTTTCATCTGTGTTCATGAGCCGGTTGAAACCCTGCTGTTGTCCCATAGTGAAACCCTCTCCTGTGGAACTGGCCCACCACAGGCCTGCAAGCCACCCCATGTTAAGTAGAACTGTGGTTGTACATACTGTCAGTACTAATGGGTGAAATTCAGCAGTGAGCAGAGATAAGAAATGCCTAGACAGCATTCATAGGGTACAGACAAGTGATAGGTGTTTGTCTTATCAAAACACAAGTAGGAACAGAAGAAACAGAGGCCCAGAGACAAATTTTTTTTGTAAGCTGGTTGGGATTTCATGCCCTCTTCTATTCTTGATTTTTTTTTAAATTCATAACATCTCAGCTGCTGTATTCCATCCTACCCATTACCAGTGAAGCATCTGATATTATGCATTTTCCATAAGCATTTTCTGTGTTACAAACACACAAATCCTGTTTTCAAAATTAAGGCACTCTACAATTATGTTTCCTGACTTTTCTGTAAAGGCTTTTGAGCTTTGGAAATTTCTCCTATTTGTTCCAGAACACTAAATGCTGATCCTTAGGACACACCACAGGGAACATTTGATTTCTCTAACTGCAGGACTGTTTGGACATCATGAGGTTGGAAATGTATATTTAGCTCCTGTATAATAAATTATGGTAATGACTGGGCAATAGAAATGATAGTGGAATAGGCTATTTCAGTAACTGCAGCTTTAAAATACATTGTAAGATATCTAGCACAAAGGAGAAATGCTCCTTTTGTAAGATGATTATGTAAATGAAAAGTAAACACACACAAATGAGTACAGTTCTATAGGATTTTGATTAACATATTCAGTCATAATTCTAGCAAGATGGGCATAAAGCAAAAAAAAAAAGAAAAAGAGAAAGTAGTTTACCATTCAGTATGTAATTCTTGTAACTTTGGCTTGATTCCTGCAATCCCTACTCTAGTAAAATTTTCCCTCTCTTTTGTGGAAACTCATCTCAATAAAGACTACAAGATCTTGGTAATATATATCAGTGTTTATGTTTTTTACTTGACTAGTTCTCAGTGAGAGCATGGCATAGCAGGACTTTAAGTGTAATCTCTGTCATAGTGTATGTGCAAAAGCAACATTTCGATGGGTTTCAAGAGGGATTCTATACATACGTAATAAATATATTTCTCAGACTCTCCAAAATAGTGTAGTAGAGTTGATACATCAAGTAGGGACAGCTCAAGCCCTGGTGAAGGGCATGCGATATCACATTCAAGTATGATAAGTGAGTATAAAATCAGATGCTAGGAAGGTGAGGGACATTTAGTAATAGCTTCCTATGGTAGTAGTTGTAAATAATGCTTTTGGATTCATTGTAAACTTTCTTGTAAGTTCCTAAGTAGCAGTAAGGGCACCTGCAGTATGGTGGGGTGCGTTGCTGCAGCTGAGTCCTTATTCCCCCATTTATTACATAGGGGTAGACTGGAAGCAGCACACATTATAGGTGGTTCCTGCATCAAGCACCTTGTGTGGTAGTAATATTCACTAAGCTCATCAGGCTAGGGGTTTACTCTAAATGGAATATTTGGTCACAGTCAAAGTTTTGAAACTTGTTTTTCTTTCGGTGTTTTCTGTGAGTAGTTTCTGTTCTTAATAGGTGGAAAGAAGCACATGTAAAGGCAATGTGTATGTTGAGCAAATCCTTTTTGGCCCAGTCTTGGTGTGAGGAATTTTATAAGGGTGGAGGTAGATGCGGAAGCTCCTCATAGTTATACCACATCTCTCAGACACTTGTATTTTGAAATAGTTAGTTAGCATACTTGCACACAAGGGAATCAAGTGGTGTCCTGTCAGCATTCTCTTTCCAATGTACACCCCTAGAAAGACAGACACTGTTGTTTGTGTAGACTCTTCTATAGAGATGACCTTCCTCTAAGAGGCATATTGTCACAAAAGCTGAGATTTGTAGTATCTTTTTGTATTGGAGAAAACAAGTCTATTTTGTATCCTTTGCAGTAAAATTTCATGTTAAATTTTCTTCTTGGCATACTAACTTAAAGGTAGTATCACAGTAAAGCCCATTGCCCCCTCCCATCCAGGAAGACCACTAGCCTAACTGACAAACACACTTTTGGTGGGATTATTATAATCCTTTGGCATCATCAGTATTTGTCATGATAACAATTATTGCAACATTTGATTATCTGAAACCACTGAAGGGGTTAATTTCCTGCTTTGACAATTTCCTTGTGCAAATATTCTCATGCCATTTCATGCAAGACAGGTTTGGCAAATGTGGATGCTTTTGGTGGTATTGAGATCTAAGTTATGCCATTTAAGAACAAGTGCTGACTGATAAATAATTTATTCATTTAGATTTCAGAAGAGACTGCATAAAACTAGCTACCACAAAAAAAACAAGCAATGTTTTCCTAAGTTGCATATGTGATCCATTAAACATTGGCTTTGGTACCTGGGTATTGTCAAACTTAGCATTTAGACCTAAGACAGAATTAGAAACCAAGCTGTCAAGATAATTTCTAGTCACTGAATATAGCAATAACAAAATGTTATTGTTATATATATTCTACTTGACTGCTTCTTTGCAAATATTGAAAAAATGTGTATGATAAGATGCAGATGGAAAAGCCTTGACCATACTGATATTAGTAATAAAATGCCTATTGCTTTCAGTGAAGGCAGGATTCTCTGTATAAACTTTAATTTCTAAACACAGTGGGTGTATGCCATACAATTGGTGTATACATTATACTCATGAATGGCCAGCATGTCTGACAAATGAGATTTTAAGGCTCAGTTCCCATTCTTAAGCTTTCTAGTTCTGTTTTCTTTATATCAAGGTCTTCATACTATGATCTTACAGAATTGAAATCTAAACTCTTGTTGTAATATATATTTATATAACCATGGTGCTTGATAGCTTCTTATGGACAATTACCTCTTTGTATTAAGTTCTATGAAAAAGCAGTCTCTGTCTAAAAGTGAGTAATTAAAAGATAACGCCAGATGGGTGGGATTCCAAGAAATTATGAGACTGCTGTTAAGTTCATTTTGAGGCAATGCTGGTAAATGTGATGAGCAAGGCCATCCCAGCATATTCCAGGTTTTTGTTTTTTTTTTTTCTCTTTGAGAGCAAGAGAGATGACTGAAAATTGAAGTTTTAAAAGAATTAAAAAATAACAAGGGGGTGGATTCTCAGAAGAGAAGAGCAGCTTGGGAGAAAGTACAAAGGCTGTTCCCTGAAAATGTAATTGTCAGTGATAATTGTCAGTGGTAGCCTGTCGACATGAGCAGATTGGAATCTCCTGATAAAGAGGAAAAGATGATAAGCCAAGAACAGCAGAATGAAGTCACATCGAAGCTGAGGGAGGAACAGAAAATGACTACTGATTCACAGCATTAGTTAGAAAGAGGTCATTAGAGGTCATATTGAAAGTAAGGTTCAGTGAAAACAACTGGTGAAAGCCAAGGACATTGACTCCAGGTAGTGATTGCAGTCTGTGAGCTTGAAAGGGAGAGGTATAATGAAATGGTAGAATAGTTAGCAAAATAAGGGGAATACAAGCCACTCTCCCCCTTTTTTTTCTTTACTAATTAAGGAAGAGACTGCATAATGCGAGAATTGTTAGGTGAGGAGACAGAGGACAGAAGAAGGTGAGGAAACCAGAAAGGACTAGTTATTGGAAAGGGTGATGGGAGGTAAGGATAGCAGAAAGACAGCTGGCAGAAAGACCAAAATTTGATGAATGTGCTTGGAGTAAAGTGGGAAGATGTAGATTTGAGATTCCAGGAGATAGAGGACTCTGGTAATGAAGGATGACAATAACAAGAAGGGGGAATTACATCAGTCAGGGAAGGGAAGGAGCAAAGAAGTGATGAGCAGCTGTCTTGCAGGAGGAGGGCAAGAGGGTCGCCCAGACAGGAACAGGTTGCTGTAGTCTGTTAGAAGTTCTGCTTTGATGACATTGTGCATGGCAAAAGGAAGCAATACCAAGGGATTCCAACACTGGTGAGGTCTGGACAACTGCCCCCCACCATGGCCAGAGGGTTGGTACTAGATGACCTTTAAAAGGTCCCTTCAAACTCCCAACTATTCTATTAATCTGTGAACTGTCATTTCAGTGCTCTCAGTATTATATGTAAGTTCAGTAGGAGCTTGAAGAATGACTGAATAGTATCCATCATATACCATTCTTTCCTTTTTAACATTTTAACAGGATTTTCTGTTCTACTTCCATATTCTTTTTCTTGCTCTTTTTGTCATGTTACTCTGCTAAGAAAAACTACATGTTCTTCGTGACACTGTGTATTTAGAGCATGTTGGTCCAGCAATTTTGATAACTTTCAGACTGAATGATAGCTTTTCAGAACAGTGAAAGTGCAGTTTTTATGCAATTTGAGAGCACTGCAGTGTTTTATTACCATTGTCTCCCTTAATGGTGGTATCTTGGTCTGGTGAAGTGACCATTAGGATGAAAGCCAGTTACTTCCAGGTTCTCATTGCAGCTTTGCCACTAAAATCACTGCATAGGTGACCTTGGGTGATTCATATAAGCCAACTTCTGAGTATCCACTAGTTTTAAGCAATTCAAGGACATTTTGGGCTCCCAGTTTAAGACACTAGTGAATCAATTTCCAAAGGAATGCAGCACCCATAAATATAGATTAGATTAGATTATTGTGGTTGGTGAATGGGTGCTAAAATTAATCAGAAATGTTCTATTTGGCTTGTTTTGCCAAGTCTTGGCCTTCAGCAGGAAATTTCAACTTTCATGTCTCAGACTTTTCCTTCCTGAGAAACTGAAAATATTCTTTGAAGTTCTGTGTCCTGACCACCCTTTAAGATTAGGGCCAACAATACTTCCAGATAGTCTTCAAAAAATAAGGTAACCAGATCAGTGGTCAGCTTGAAAATGTGTGTTGAAAACTTTTTTTCTGCACAGTTTGCCGGTTGAATTAAATGGCTAATAATACAACTTACTTGAAGGATGACTTTATTATGTAATGTTTCTAGATTTCTGAAACTTGTTTTAAGTCAGGATTTACCCCCGTTTATTGGCAAGGCTGTGGTACAATGCCCCCCAGCTGCTCTAGGGAAACAAATAATTTTTAGAGTTTTTTCAGTTAAAGGTTGATGAGACAGTGTGGCAGTCAGCTGACGGTAGACTGCAGCCCAAAAGTTTGGAGACAAATGTGACAGATGATTTGGGATGTTCAGATAACCTCATCTTGCCAAGAGATATGTTCATTAAATTGTCAAAGAACTGAAATGTATGCATTGCCCATCCATCTGGCATATAATTTAAATGCAGCTGAATTTCTGACCTCAGATATGATATAAGCATTTCTGAGTAGACATGGCTGATAAATGTGCATAAACAGAGGCACTCAGAATAAAAATGTGTTTTAAAAGGAGAGTAAAAAAACACTTCTGAGATCTAGAGACTCATGACAACATTGATAGATGGTAACGTACTCAAATAAAAAAATTTTACCGAGTGCTAAATAATATTTTAAAAATATTTGCACAGGATTTTTAGTACAACTAATAAAGTCTCTCTGTAGCCTGAAGAAAGGTGTCAGCAGTTGAAGTGCCTGAAACTGAGATACTGAATTAATCACAATGAGTTTTCTGAGGGCTGAATAGATAATCTGCATGATTTTAAATATTAAAAGCCTTTGTCAGGGTAGATGTGCCTGCAAAAATGCAAGCTGGCAGTTACACATGATTAAGTCACAGTTGTCTGGGCAATTCTATATCTGAGTTACCACAAAATATTATAAATAAAAACAAATATTGATACCTGATTTCTTCTAAATTTACTTCTGTCAGGCAGCAATGTCATCATCAGTTAGGTGGATTTCAGCAATGTCATTTTATCACCTTAATATTTGAAATCCAGTCACACCAATACAATGTTAGAAGCCAAACCTGCAGAACCTGGGTGATCCATGATAACCCTTGGGAATAGTAGCACTGTGAAGGCTCGGTGTGTGCCTTAGGGGTCTGCATGATCAACCTAGCTTCCCGTGAGTGTCACTGGAGTTTCAACAAACAGCCTCATGGTATGACTGATGCGTTTGGAGAGAGGTTCTCTGAATTCTGGAAGCTTTCAATATAGGCATCTAAATCAGAGGCTGAGGCTTGATGGTGAACACCCTTTCAGTCTATTTTCAGGTCTCACTATATGAACACAGCCTCACTCTCAAGACTGACTGTAATAAAAGAGAAGACTCATTCTTCTTTCATTGTGGAGGAGAGCTGGTGCATGAATTTAAACCTCTACACAAACAGATGGCAACCTTTTCTTTTCCACTCCCTTTTCTCGGCATGAAGCATCACTGTCTTCAAGTTACAAATCTAGGGATATGTTTATCAACACAGAGCTAATAGCAAAACCTGCCTGTGCTGTATGAGCAGTTTAAAGAGTGATATATTTCTCAGTTTCATGAGCATATTGAAAATCTGCTTCACTTGTGAGCATTTCCAAACAGCTTGTTAATAGCTGTTCCTGTCAATGAGGCTATTTTGAATATCCAGGGGACACCCATGTCACCTGTGTGCGTGCCTGCAAATAGATCCTCAGTATCCACTTGGAATGTAGTAGTTTCTAAAGACTTCTGCCAGAACCCAACCTGAAGAATGTAATTACAGACTTGTAATATTTTGCTACTGGTACAGGGTTTAGGTATTTCTATGGCAGTTGTCGTGTCAGCACTAGATCTTCACAAATACGACCTCACGCTGTCATTTTTTTTCCTTTCTCCTTTTCCAGTTGCTACAGCCTTAAGACAGTGTGTTCTTGGAGGACAACAACTGAAGAATTCAATCATAATATTCACCAAAAATTCATCAAAAACTAATTCATGTCCTGAGCTAGCTCTGATTGATACCCCCATGCTTGCTTCCCAGTGTCTCATTGTAGGAAGACAGAGATCATTCCCAGGTGAAAACTTAGATTTACCCTTTCAGGACTGTTTAAATCTATAAAGATTTGCAACATCTGATCTTTAGTCTGTCTTCATTGTTCAGTGGGATGGAGGCTCAGAAGCAACCTAAAGTGCAAAATGCTCCATGTCCCTTGTCACGGGTCCTTGCTTCAGCTCCCAGTGACCATCCCATAGTACCTTCCTACACATATCATCTAGCAAAGAATCCAAACACAGTGAGTCTGGTCATTTATGGAGGTTATGCCTGTCTCATTGCTACCGCTTGAAGGTCATGTTTAAAAAATGTGGCATGCCAACTCTTGAAAGTGCCCTCCTGAATGCAGGCTTGCATCCAAACAGTTCAAGCTATGGCTTTAAGCCACACACAGCTCACAAGGTGATTTCTACAGTCTGAGAGGGTGAGCAAATGCTTCTCTACCTCAGAGCTGTGGTGGCATAGGTATGTCCATAGCCAACTGGTTGATGAGTCAGGATACTCATTCCTTTGTTGCCCTTGCTCATGCCTCTGACTCAAGTAGCACCCTGAGCAGCAAGAATTGTCTCTGAGGACAAAAGAAAGAATAAACCATGGTCATTGCAGGGTGGGCAAAGGAAGGAACTGCCACGGGAGTGTCATTGTAGTGTCAGAGGCAGGGTACCTGAGAGCAGCATGGATGCTTGGAAAAGAGAGGTGATGTGGACCAACTATAAGAGGTATAGGAGTCTTGGGGCAAGGAGTAGAAGAAATGCATAGGCAGGTAGGCACATGGCTCTTGGTGGGAGAGTATGGTGGTTTGAAAGGCTGCTAGAATGTACCATATTTTAGTAGCCATTCTGTGCATGACACAGTCAGCTTAGACGCAGCCAAACTGCCTGCGATTTCGGGGCAGTTGTGAAATGTGCTTAAAAGAATGAGAAAAATGCAGTCTGAAAGTTCTCAAGGAGTCTGGGGGACAGTGACAATTGGACCTGGTGATCCTATATCCTGTTTTTTCCAGGCCTGTAGCAATTCTGGTGCATACCTCATCGAGGGCAGGGCAAGGCAGAGGGAAGGTGTGGGAGACCATACTTGAAGGAGGTGTGTGGTTTGATGCTTTCCCTGCAGCCTCTCTCCCCGTGTGCTCCTGAGAGGCCTTAATTGGAACTGAAAACTGCTGCTCCTTTGCAGAACTCCTGAGGGAGAAGGGGAACAGCACTGCCTTGCACCCTTGTGGGGATGATTTCTTTCCTCCTTTTCCTCCAGTGTGACACAAGAAGGGAAGCTAATATTCCAGTCCATTGAACCTACTTAGTGAATCTGGCATAGCATTATTTAAGATGACTGAGATTTTGACTTTTTTTAAAATTTATTTCATCTACCAGCATTTGAAAAACCTTGATCATATTATGTGCACAAGCACAGCTTATTTGTTTGTTGCAAGGACCCCGGTCATAAAGTGTGTATATATCCAAGGCAATTGTGAATTAAGACTTAAGCCATTCAAGCAAGTCTGCATGTGAGTAAATAACATTCAGCCTACTGGTTCCCAAAAAGTATCCAGGCAGAGCCTAGAGAACCGACGCTTTCAGCACAACACTGCCCTCTGGAGCTCTCTGAATCACTTTCATCGCAAACCAAACAAAGGACATAGAGAGGAAAATTAGAAAAAAGCCTTGGTCTCCAATGTAAAAATGTACAGCGCAGTGAGTAATGAAAGCAGCTATACTGCAAAAACAATGGAAATATAAAGACATTCATCTCCATCACAAATGCCAGCAAATATTTTTCAGCATTGTATGAAAGGCAGAAGGAAATTGAGAATTTTAAACAGACCTGGAAAAAGTGACATACAGTAACAAAAATGCTTTTTAATTTTGCTTAAATGTGTTGGCAGCATTCTAAGAAAAAAAATCAAACTATTGAGAAGGAAAAAAATAATTTGTTCTCAAAAATCTATTTTAGATGCAGATCTTTTTCTGCTGTGCATCCTTTCCCATTTTGATAGTGTTTGTGTCAACACAAAGATGATATGTTACCTTGTACTGTCAAGAGCTTACCAAAATAAACTTCATCAAGAAGGCATTAAATAATAATATCGCCTTTTCCCTGAAGTTTTTATATCCTCTGTGATGTACTTATGCATATTTTTAAAAGAACTTAAATTATTGATTCCCCCCTTCCGTCAAACCTGTCTAAGCAGTGAAGTGTATATAGAATGCAGTCTTGTACTAAGCTCTGTTAAAGAACAACCCACAACCCTTAACTGAAAGCATGCGCTGTTAGAATTGAATTTCTTGAGTTTATGAAGGGCTGAATCTTGCAAATATAACCTATAACCAGTAACAACTCATCATTGCTGGTATTTCTCATAGCAGATATTATTCTTGTAGTATGTGCACAGAATTGGATTCAGGGATTTAAGAACCACATTCCAATACCTTTTCCAGACAGTATTTTTTTATTAAAGTGAATGATGGAAAGCTGAGGTTAGAAGGGACCTCTGGAGATCATCTAGTGCAAGCATCTGGTCCAAGGAGTGTCAGCTAGAGGAGGTTGCTCAGGACCACATCCAGTCAGGGCCACACTCCGTCAGGTTTTGAGTGTTTCCAGGATGAAAGGTCTACAATCTGTTTGGGCAACTTGTTCCTCTGTTTGACAACCTTCACAATAAGGAAGTTTTTTCATATTTTCAAGTAGTATTTCCTGATTTTCAGTTTGTGCCCATTGCCTCTAATCCTGTCACTGTGAAGCATCTGACTCCACTGTCTTTACTCCCTCAGTCAGATATTTGTACACTGATAAGATCCCTCCTGAATCAGTCCCAGCCTCTCCCCATATGCCATGTAATCCAATCCCTTAATTGTCTTTGTGGGCCTTTGTTGAACTATCTCCAGTATGTGCATGTCTCATGTACTGGGAGTCCAGCACTGGTCCCAGTATGCCAGATGTATCTCACCAGTGCTGGGCAGATGGGAAAGATCACTTCCCTCATCCTGATGGTAAAGCTGCTCCTAGAGCAGCTCTGAATGCTGTTGGCTGCTTTTGCCACAGGAGCTTATTACTGGCCTATGTTCAATTTGGGGTCCACCAGGATTCCAAGGGCCTTTTCTGCAAAGCAGCTTTCCAACCAGTCAGCCCCCAGCCTGTGCCAGTGCCTGGGGCTCTTCCTCTTGGAAGGAATTTGTAGAGCAGTTCAATGTTATCAGGATAGCAGCTGCCAATTTTGAAAAGAACGGAAGTAATGACTTGGGAATAAATGTCTTTTGTTACTGTAGTTGAAAGAAAGGTTATTTGAATACCAGTAGACTAAGGGGAATGGATTGCAACAAACAAAAATGGCAAGAAAGGGGAAGTAGTGGTTCTCGTGTGAGTGAATGTATGATCATAGAAACCGAAATCCTGAATGTTTCCCTCAGGGCTTGATCTACTATCTAAGCCAGTAAGAGCTTCTCTATGGTTTTGGTGGGTGCTAAATGAAGCCAAAATGTACCGTGAAGAAAGGAAGAAAGTTTGCATAACAGGAGTTTTTTCTATCCTGCTAATAATAAGCACACAGCAAAACAAGGCTCTAGAAATAGTGGGAATTTCTGAAGAGATTTCCTAAATTAGATTTTAAATTTAATTTAAAAATATTAGGTAAGAATGTTAGTGGTCTTAGCCGCAGTGAGATAAACAATTGTTTACCTGCAAACAATTAATTATGTACATAAATGTTTGCAGGACTGATACATATATGGAAAAGGAGATCTGAAGTAAATAATAACACAGAAATGCCACTGTACCCTCTCCACTGATAAGGGAATAAAAATCAGTTTGGCATTACAAGATTTAAATTCCTGTAAGTGTCCTAGGCAGTTGACTGCTGTGCAAGTACAGAGGAAAGAGAAATGATTGTATATTTTACCCTGTGAAGCTAGTTATGAAATACTGATGCCAACACTGCAGTATATAACAGAGCTAATAATAATTATCAGGTTTCATTCTTAGTGCAGATGACCAAGTTTAATGGCATGTTTTAATTTCACTACAGATCCAAATGGACAGCATGGGCCAGCTTGGCTGATCTGCATATATGTGTATCAAAATTATTCTTATGAGCTGCTTTTCCCTTAATAAACTGAATTTCCCCAGTACTTTTTTTTGTAAAATTTATAAGATAGAAGCTGGAATTTAAATACCTTTTCCTCTTCATAGAATACAAGTTGGAATAAAATTGGAATACAGTGTTTTTGGAGCACATGTCCTGGTTAGATAAGAGATAGGATCTGAATTCAGGATCAGGGATTAGGGCTGCTTCTGAAAGATCACTTATAAGGCAGATTTGACCCTTCATTCATGTCCTAAAATAACAATAGATCAGAGAGATCTGAGGTACTTGTTTTTGCTTCAGTGTTTTTTTAGAAAATCTAAGTTTTCTGTACAGCATTCAAAAGTTTACTTATTTTACTCTTTCATTAAAAATTGATCTTAAAACTCTAGATGGCAGGTCTTCTCTTTCCAATGTGAAGAGCTCTTCACTTACCATGTTCGCTATGCATCGTGTATTGACTGTACAAACACACTGAAAAAAATTTAAACTTACTTCTGAGAGTCCTTCCAGATGAGATTGCCAAAGCAGAAACCATTGACCGGAAATCACTGCAGGAGATACTTTTTTTCCTTACTGTTGTTTATACAATTATCTCTATCATCCAGCCACATTTTGGTGGATGCCAGCTTTATGACTTGAGATCTTTAGGATTTTTTTCCAATGAAATACTTTCAGACACAAAATCATTATGGTGTTCCTTTCCAGGTTTGGATAGTCAAGTTTGTCTTAACTCATTTCTCACTGATAGCATTGTTATCATTGTCTAATCATTGAAGGAGTGGAAGATCTTGTCCTCGAGGATATCGGTTCAAGTCCAGGTCTGTCTGTGTGTTTAGCTAACTCAGAGGACATGATGTGGCTCATAGTGATTAATAACTACGTTCTCCAGAAGCTGGCATCTTCACCGAGGTCTGCAGTATATCTAATTGAATTGGCCTCACTGAATTTAATCTTGAGATCCCCAACACACCAAATTTAAGTACAGTTTTAAGTATAGTTATTAAATTATACTATCATTTTGCTAGAAAATATGGGCATCCAACACCTAAGTAACACATGAGATGAAAGATTAACAAGATCTCAACTCAATTTAGAACAATTTAAAACTTTCCTTTAGAAATAGAATGGCATTATTTAGGAAAAAATAAAGAACAATTATTTGAATATTTACTCATTATAGACTAAGAGCAAGTCATTATTTGTAGTAGTCCTCTGATACCAGGAGTTGGACTAGATGATCCTGATGGGTCCCTCCCAACTCAGCATATTCTGTCATTCTGTGATATTAGTGGAATCAATATACAGCTGAGGATGTGGACTATCATCTAGGCACACTGCCGGCAAAGTCAATGACTCTTTACCGTTGACTTCAATAATATCAAGTAGAGAACCAAAATGACCATGGAGATGACTGTAATTTAGGCATTGGGATACCTAAAGATGAGGTAACTATTTCATCCTTGTTGATTCAGAGGATTGTCAATGTATGATTAGTGTGTGTATCAAATTAACGGGTGGAAGGTGCCTACCCAGAGGGGAACCAAGAAAGCCTACAACTGAGCAAGGAGCACCCTGATAAGTGACAGTGGGCCCAGAAACACTCTGCTGACCTCCTGTCCTGGTAGGCTTTCCTGTTCTGTCAAGATCCAGAGCACAAAATCCTCTCCTGAGGAAGGCTGAAAACCGAAGGGAAAGCAAGCATGGAGGAATTTTGCATGATAGCTTAGTGATTATAGCTTTTTACGAAGAAGTATCTGTACTGGGTTGTAGCCTATCTGATAGTATCTAAAATCATTGCTGATAATCTTGGTCCACAATCTGCAAAAGGAGTTTATGCTGGGTGAATGCTTTTAAGAGTTTGCTCAAGTTGCAAACTGAATAGCCTGGTATCAGTATCGGGATAGATAAAGGAACAGAAAGAAAAACCTAAACAATAATTAGCCCCAATGATGGTATTCATAATAGGATTAATGAATGATTAATCCCAATGAAGAAAAATTTTAATTGACCTATACTTCAGTATGTTTGACTAAATTACAAATGTAATAATTAAAAGCAGTATTGGAGGTGGAACACAGTTGCACTTTGGTACATCATTTGACCTAGACTTGTACACGTTTCTGTTGAAGAAACGGGATGCAAAAACAACTGATTGAAATGATTGAGATTGAATTGACAGTGTGAAACTGTAGGGTCTGAATCCTTATCAAATAGAAAAAAAAAATACCACAGCCTTCAAGGATTTATTCTGGGCCTCAGATGATTTGATTTTTTTATCAGTGACATGGAAGAAATAAAAATCATTATTGAGAAGCTGTACATGGATTTAGGGAGCAGTAAACAATAAGGCTGACAGGTCACTGATAGAATTTGGATTTTGTTTTTGAGCAGGTGCAAGCAAACAATGTGCATTTCTGTTCAGTTTATTGGCTTTGCACTAATGAGCAATCAGTCTGATGATTACTTACTGTCCTGGTAATCAGCCAGACTCCAGTTCCCAGAGCACAAGTGTGGCCGAAGGGGCTAAATGAAATCCTTCAGTATTTAAACAAAGCTATGTGGAAGCGGAGTAAAGAGACCGTCCCACTTGCACATTTGGTATGGATGTGACTGCTACCAGCTTGCCTGCATGTGAAATGTGCTCAGAAATGCAGGGTTGCTTGCGGTGGGTTACTGCATTGCAAATGTTACCTTCTGCATTTTTGCCTTTCCAGACTAACAAACTGTGATGGCTTTGGCCTTTTAGCTATAATAATGTGCTGCCAAACCCCAACAACACCCTCCCTATAGACTAAGTTATTTTAATGGAGAAATGTAATTAAGATTTCCCCCCATTCCTCCTTTTTGCAAGCTGGTCCATTTCACATGCAGGCTGTCTTCCACTTAGTGCAAGCCAGATGAAGTCTTGAGCACTAAATATTACCTGGTGAAATGATTTTGCACGGTAATTGACCTCCTACCAGATGTCACTCATGCAGTGTCCTTTCCCCTAGCTGTGGCCTATAATAAAAGTTTTTGGAAGAATATTGACCTGGATGTATATTATTTTCTGGTTCATTAAATCTAATAGCAATTCTGGCAAAGCCTTTAATTGATGAGAGAGGTCTGCCCTGCACAAGAAAGTGTTTTCACTATACTAAATGCTGGATCCTTGGGTAATTTACTTACAGCCAATGCATTTTTGAATAGAGACATTAGGGAAAAACCTCAAAGGACTATTTAGATTTCACAGTCTACAAAACTATCCCAGTTCTCAGCTTTGTCTCTGCTGGCAAGCACTCCCCTAGTCCTATGAGATCTTTAAGGGGTTCTCTTTTACATATAGGCCTTCAGGCCTTCATCCTTTGCCATTATTTGTAAACATTTGATGCCCTTTGGCCACAAGGATTCTGAGGGAGAAACAAGCATATCGCCCTCTTGGTGGCATCACTCCCATATGTAAGAAAGACCCTATATAACAAAAGGGCTCAAGCATCTGTTTTCAATACTTCGCCAGCTTTAGAGCATCTGCTGTTGCCTTTAGAGTTATTTGACTCTTTCAGGCCATTTGTCATTGTCCCAGTTTGACTGGCAGTGATAGTTAACCTTTGCTTAGCACGCTGCAGGTA
Source organism: Cephalopterus ornatus (assembly GCA_013396775.1). Lineage (NCBI taxonomy): Eukaryota > Metazoa > Chordata > Aves > Passeriformes > Cotingidae > Cephalopterus > Cephalopterus ornatus. The sequence continues at coordinate 124,285 of VZRE01000919.1, forward strand.
TTTACTTTGTACTTCAATATATTTTACCTGGCGTACTAATAAAATACTCCTGCTTACAGAGGACCTTTTACCCTAAAGGATTTCAACAAGCACTGCAAGCTGTAAATTTATAGCGGTACTGTACAAGTAGTGGAACTTCTTGCTCAGTACAAAAGACAGTAGCCAAAATCCAGGAATCCTGGTGTTTTAGAAAGTGTTTAGAAACACAGAATTTAAGCAGAGAGATGTGCATTTTGGGGAATGAGTCTAGGGTATAGAGCTGGGTTCAAGTCTCTGCTGAATGCGTGTCCACAAAACTTGCCCAGCTGTTCCATGTGACTTGTGAAGGTGCTACTGCACAGACCCACAAAACACATGGGTGCTGACAGGGGACGTCAGTGGAACTGAAGCACTTCATTCCAATGGTGCAGCCCTCAAAGCTATGCCTGGCTCCTTAGGCAATAGTAGATCTATCAACACCTACATTTCCATATTTCTGATGATAAAAAAAAAAAAGTGATGCCAATATTTGGCATACCCGTACGCAACATTCAAACTACAACTGTGCTGCCCAAACTGAAAAAATTACTCTTTGTCTCATACCCTTACCCAGTCAAGACTCACAGACAAGCAGTCCATTTCCTTCCCAGGCCCTCTCCATTAGGTGAATTTAGGTCAAGCTTAAGGCAGAGTGGTAGCAGAGTTTATCTTGGTATTAAACAGTGTTACAACTGCTGGAGGAGGAAATCCTGGTTCCAGTTACTGCCCTTGGCAGCGTCTATCAGAGATGGGCAAGGAAGGCAGAATGTGTAGCTTTCTATCCACTCCTGGCTGAGTGTGAAATTGATAAAGAGCAAGAAAAATGAGAAATTTCCTTCCAGTTTGGCTTTGGTCAATGTAGGGATTGCAATCACTGAAGCTGAAAAGAGCCTAAAACTTGAGCCTCCCTCTCCCTCAGCAGGCATGGTAACTGTTAGACTAGGTTTACAGAAGGCAGCAGTTGGTGTAAAAGGAAACCGGGAGGGTTTCTCCGCCATTAGAAGGACATTGGTGGGTGCTACTAAGCCTCAGAAAAATTCTTGTCTGTCTTGTGCCAAAGGGGTATATCTGGATGCAGAGATACAAGGAAACTACTGAGCAGCCTGGCAGATCCTCAAGGCTGAGGAACCTTGAGTTCCAGTGCAGAGGAAATCCACACTCAGCCCAGACATAGCTTTCATGTCCCACCCATCAAAGCAAAAAACCCAACCCACAACAAAATCAGCTTTCCCTCTGCACAGTAGGAGGCTGCACGAATACAGTAACATTTGAAGTCAAGATTATTTCCAAGTTGAAAAACCTGACATATTCAGGATCTGACTTGGCTCCCATGAAATACGTATCTAAAATAAGCTGTCATTTTTTAATTTTTAGCCTCAGTTTCAAAAGTTAGCTTTGGATCATACCAAGTTAGAAAATATAAACCTTTATTTTGGATTTATATTGTAAATCAAATGGAAATTTTTACTTTACCTCGTTTTCAGTTACCTGTAGCTATTTAATAAATTCTCCACTAATTCTCGTCTGTGTTATTGGTCTGCAGTTTAGTCTACGTCATGAAAATCATTTAGTTGATAGCACTTTAAACTTATCTATAAACAGCTTTTGATGACTAATATACATTTTTCTGTTCCTGCAGTAAATTTATTTCAAGGAAAAGTAGACTGTTTGGAAACAACACATTAAATTCTCTGATAAATCAACTACTTAATATTTAATTTCAAATCATACTGGCAAGTTAAATTAATTTTTTCTCAAGCTAACATCTGGAGGGAAAGAAGTAGGATAGCTGCAGAAATATAGAATTGGCATTATTCTGCTATGGAATATGTCTTCTTATGCCATAAGGAGAATAATTTTGTACGTGTTGTTTATATTTTTCTATATTAAAAGACAGTCACTTTAGATTAATTTAATTTGAATTCCTACATGGCCTCTGCAAATAAAAAGAATGAATGACCAAATGGAAAATGCTTTTGCTTATTCCCTACTCAGAAAGTGATTCATTATTTAAAATATTACCATTAAAAATGAACCATTTCTACAGATACGATGAAACAGATAATTTTTTTACAGGCGTCCTTGCAACTCTGGAAAACGTGAATATCTGTTTACTGCAAGGTTTTGAGAGGTATCCTTAGTAGTATACACACCAAGAGACATCACAGATGTCTTCTGTCCTACATTTTTTATGCCACTGTCACACTAAATGGCATTAGACCTTATCATACCTTTTCTTTTTAGATTCTTCTTTATATGCTATATCCAGTGCCAACTTGCATCTGCAGTTAAAACCAAACTGGCTCCCAGGTTGCACCATTACTTCTCCTATTCTGTGTTAAAAGACAGTGCTACTTCCAATGATACTGGATTTACACTGCTGCCCAGCCCTGTCAAAGGGCAAAGTGCGTAAGTGCCCTTTCAGCCTCGCAAAAAGCAATCCAGCCCACAGACCTGGTTTTTGTTATTGTCAGTGGCTCTGTCACTGGTACAGTCTTACATGACTGCCTGCATTGGAACCGAGGAGAACATTTTCAAGGAGTAACAAACATGATCTGGAGCAGAAGCTCGAGGATAAAAAGTTCTGTCAAACCATTTCCTCATCCGTCCACAAACATAAAGCCTGTGATTCGAGAGGGTTCCTGATGCAAGTGGCATGTACTGTACACATGCAGCGGCAGGAATGGGGAAAAGATGCGAGAATGATTGGCATCCAGGAGAAGTGGCAGTCGCAAACACCACCATTTAGGTAGCTTGGCTGATCATTTGCCTCTCTGAGTTTTCTCATAATTCTGGAGATTTCTGTTTTAGCTAAAGCACACAACAGAGAACTCTATTAGCTAAAATGGTTCTTGAAGGAGGCAAGAAACTAAAGTGAAGTGAGGACTGAGAGTTTGACATGAATGTTTTCAAGAGGTAATGACTCAGCTCAATCTTGCCACAATTTTGTTGCAAACTCAAACTTTCACAGTTGTTTCTGCTGACTCCACAAAAAGGATTTTGCTACTAAAATTGAATTGTATTTTCTGATGCAGGTCCTTACTTCATGCCAGTTAAGCTTCTATGCCAGTGGAATTACAGGATTGTCTATGCTGCTGTGAGTATATTAGGAAAGATACAAGAAATTTATTCCTCAAAAAGTTAACAGATCAGCTCAAAATGACGTTATCTATTAACCCCACCATGTTCAACCCCAACATTAGTACCATACATGGTGGCACGTGCTTTGTGCCATTTGATGGGGCTGGTTTTATTGCTTTATAATGCCTTCCTAGCGCAGAGAGAGAGCCTCTACCTCTGCCAACTAACAGTTGATAATGCTTGCAGCATTTTCATTTATATACGCAAGACTACCATACATAGAAGCCTAAAACATTCTGTTGATAATTTTAAAGAAAAAACCCTTTCCTTGAAAGTCAGTCAGTACTCTGAGCTCCTTTTGGCACTCTAGTTAAATGTTGAGATATATGTAATATTTTTAGCTTTCATGCCAACTCAAAGAGTCTTCTTCATTCTAAGAGGCAGTTCATGCTCTTCACTACGAAGTACATGTGATTCATGGCTTTAGTCCACTCGGGCTCCTTTACAATAATATCTAACGTAGAGGAGCATAGTTCCTTGGGGTAATGAATTTCACCCCTTTCAGTAGTCTAATTTGACTGGTATAATTTGACTGGCATAGCTGCTGGGCTTTCTGTTTAACCAAATACAAGTACAGAACATGAATTTTAGTAATTCAGAGCATTTTGAACTTCGATATGGACTCTTTTGAGAAGTGCTAAACCAAGTTATTATTGAGGTAAATAGTACATGCAGAAAAAAAGTAATATTTTTAGCTTACAAGATGAAATTGATGGCAAGGTAGAGTTTTTCAGCTTATTTGCCGAGTTGTATTGACTAGTTTGTAAGAGTTCAATCAGGAAAGTCACCCACATCCCTACAACAATGTTCCTGTTCTCTTTCATAGTTTTACCCCATCCTCTCCTGATAAATTAAAAGCCAGTACTAAAGGGTCCTGTTTATCAACAGGACTTCTGTTTTAACTAAGAAAGGGGCATTTTGACTAGCCCAAGCAATAGTTTTCCGTCTTGCAGTCTACAAGTTGTATCCTTCCTTATCATTCAGTAAGAAAAAGAAGCATCAACATTATTTCTTTCTGCAACTTTGAAAAATTTGTTTCTTTGTGCAGAATAGCTGATGCCGTCATAGTCTGTGACATTCTGGGCCATATCCAAAAACATCTGACAGGTTAGATCTGGTCAGTAGCCTGCCCTCTCATAGTATTTTCCTTTAGCTTTTGTCAAAAAACCTCAAGACCATCCCCTTAAGTATTTTTTTTTACAGTGAATAAAACTGCATGATAGTCAGGGACTATATAACTTTTCCGAATGTTTCTTAATAGTCCTGTTCTTCTTCAGTAGCTGCTATTAAGGCATGAAGTAATTTGACAACAGGAGATAATCTGTGAAAACATCATTCTTGATTATTGCTACACTTCAGTGATACAGTTGTTAAGATTGCTTCAGAAAGAAAACTTCCTCTGGGGATTTCAGAGTCAATCAGCTGTCAGTCACATCTCACAGTAATTCAGGCCATAGAGGTAGTTCCTCTTAAAGGCTTGTATTTCATACTGGTGTCTCTTTCAATTAAATGTATCCATTCAAAATGAATACTTATCAGTTATTCAGTTGCTGAAAAGTAAGTGTAATGCAGATCATATTTCTTTTTGAATTAACATGGTTCAATATTTGCAGTATTTTGTGATCAGGTTATAGAGACAGTTGGAGGAGCTTATACCAGAATGCTTTCAGCTTTAGTTCCCTGGTATAGTTTCTTCAGTGACATCATTTCAATTTATTATAGTTAGTAATAATATTATACCATATGATGCTGGGTTAAATGTTGGGCTTGATCTCCTTTATCATTACAAATGCATAAACGTAAAGCACAGAAAATGTAAGAAAGGTATAAAAGGACATGATAGTTCACAAATTATCAAGGTTTTCAGACTATCTGGTTAGCTGTCCTGTGCAGCCTACTCATCCCCAGTGCAAAGCTCCTAAGTAGCATCTGCTTTTTGACACAAAGACTTTGGCCTAAGTTATGCAAAGACTTCAGCCTACGTGTGGGTATGCCCCAAGCATGAAATGACATCTGAAACACTGTGGGTTGCACATTTTCTGTATTGCACTTTGTATGTTGATAGTGGAGACTTTTTGCATCACTACCTCACCTTTGCTGTGTGGGTTAACAGAGCACCTTCTGAGAAGCCAGTCAGTGATGCATCTCTCTTGTGCCAAGACTTCTCCTGATCTTATGCATTTCCACTAGACCACTTACTCAGAAAGCTCTGAAGAATTGCAACCTTATCTGGTATTCAGAGAGCAAGTCTTAGGTATCATTAATTTAATCAGTTAGAATAAAATGTTTGTGTCTTAACTTGTGTTCCTCCATCCCATTTTCTGTCTCTGTGGAGAAGGAAATAGCAGCAGCAGGAGGCTGGCAGCCTGATTCTGCCGCTGGGGCAGAGCCATTCCTCTCTGCACCCACCATAGATGCTACAATCTGCTCCTCACAAGAGAACACGTTTCTCCATGCCTTGTCTCAGGAAAAAATTGTATGAGGATTTCTTTTCACAAACAAAATGTTTGCTTACCTTCAAAAGGACTGAAAAAATTCCTCCATGATTCTTCTTGGCTCTGCCACTGAATTCAGTCTCGTTTCGCAGTGGTGCCTATACAATGCCAGTATTACATGTAACCCCATGAACTGATTTAGGGAACATCTTGTTGAATGTGCTGGGATCTTTCTTTCATTCTCTGCTACAAGCCACTCAGAATAAATCCTATTAAAAGTAATACAAATTGCTGTCATTAAGAAGATAATCCTGTTTGGCCTACATAGAGTTCACATTTTTCTCCAGCAAAACATTAGAGATTCTTGGTTCATTCATCAAGGAGCATATAGACTATACCACTGGTGCTGAAAAATAATAACACAGTATCTTCCTTTTGTTTTGTACCCACCCTTGTTATTGTATCATGCAAAACGACTATAAACCCTGGAGCTAACCTTGCAGAAGGCATAGGTGAGAGTTACTTTAAGTAGGAATCACTAGTATTCTGTGCATGTGATCTAACACTGACCTTGATAAATTGTACATTTCATTATACCTCACAGTGCACAACACTAATAATATGTTAATTCTAGTAATATATTATACTGCATATCATACAGTCATTCATACCGAGATCTTGTCCATGGGGAAATGACAGCAGATCCCACGGCAAAAGAGTTTTAGCTTCTAAAACAATGATTATGTGGAAGAAAGCACAGTCTATCTAAATGAAATCTGAAAGAATAGCATCCCATAAACTCAATTCACAGTCCTAAAAATATCGTGCTGTCCTTTCTGGAAGTAATATAAGCCATCACATTACCTCACTTTGAAAATTCTAATCATTTCTCTTGGAGATGGAATATATTGAGCAGGCAAATTGACTGCGAGTACTTCTCCAAACATCAGTTTTATTTAGAAATGGGATTTCAGCTGATGCTCAACGTATACTATTAAATGAAAAGTTGAAAGATTACTTTAAATGACATGCATGTAGTTGAAGATAGCTTTGTGCACATTCCTCCTTCAGAGGACCCAGACTTCTTAGAGTTCCTCAAAATTCTACTTATATAACATTAGCAAAAACTTTTATGTCAAAAGAGCAACTTGAATTCAACATAATATATAGTATTTCTGTGTATGAATGGAAGTATGATACTTTTTCAATTGTTTATTAATATCTTACAGTCTGTCTAATTACAGCAACGCTAATAGTAGCTGTCAAATTTGTTTACTAATTCTTTCATTCTCTTCAGGCTAAAACAAGTCTCTTCTTAGGAAAATGTCCTACTAGCCCCAGGCATTTTTAGAATAAAGAAATTATTAAAATTCCCTGTCACAACAGTGCAGGAAGGGGCTGCAAGAGAGAGCATATAGGTAAAGTCAAACATGGATTCACAAACAGGAGGTCTACATTGACTAACATGATGTTCTTCTAAGATGAAATGACTGGCTTGGTAGATAAGGGGACAGCAGTCAATATTTTCCACTTGGACTTCAGTAAGACTGTCTTCCATGGGCTCGATGAGCAGACAGTCAGATGGATTTAAAACTGTCTGTACAGCTGGGACCAGGGGGTGGAGATCTTGTAGGGGGCCGCTACCTATCAGTGTACCCAAGGGGGTAATACTGTATGCAGTTCTGTTCAGTGTGATCAGGATGATGGAGCACAGTGTGCCCTCAGCAAATTTGCTGATTATACAAAACTGGAGTGAGTGGCTGACACAACAGGGGGTCATGCTGCCATCCAGAGGGATCTTGACAGACTGGAGAAATTGGCTGACAGGGACCAGGTCCTGAAGTTCAACGAGGGGAAGTGCAAAGTCCTGCACCTGGGGTGGAACAAGCCCAGGCACCACTACTTGATGGGAACTGACAAGCTGAAAAGCAGAAAAGGACATGGGTGTCCTGCTGGAGACCACATTGACCATGAGCCAACAATGGGCCATTGTGGCAAACACTAATGGTATCCTAGGCTGCATTAGGAGGAGTGTAGCCAGCAGATTAAAGGAGGTAGTCCTTCCCTTCTACTAGCACTGGTAGGGCCACACCTGAAGTATTGTGTCCAGTTCTGGTCTCCTCGGTATAAGAGAGACATGGACATACTGGAGAGAGTCCAATGAAGGACCACAAGGAGGATTAAGGAACTGCATCATCTCTCCTGTAAGAAAAGGCTGAGAGAGCTGGAACTGTTAAGACTGGAGAAGTGATGGCTTGGGGGGGACCTCATCAAGATACATAAAATAGCTGAAAGGAGGATTAAAAACCAGAGCCAGGCTCTTCTTAGTGGTACCCAGCAACAGAACCAGAGTCAATGGATGCAAACTAAAACACGGGAGCTGCAGGTTGATCATCACCTTATGTGAAGGTGACTGAGGCTCAGCAGAGGTTGTGCAGGGAAATCGAGCAGTTTCCATATTCGAAAACCATCTGTACACAATACTCTGCAATATGCTCTGTGTAGCCCTGCTTGAGGAGGGAGGTTGGACATGATAAACTACGGAGGTCCCTTTGAATATCAGCCATTCTGTCATTCTGTGATTCTGCATATTATTATGGTCAAAGATAGCCAAGGGAAGAGTTGTGATGTCTTCTGCAAAGACTAAGTATTTTCTCTAGTGACTGTGATGCTGACAATATTGCACTTCTTACTGGCTGTACTGAGTACCAGACACAGCAGGAAGCTCAGATTCATGTGTACAACATCCTAATAAAGCCTACACTGTCCAGACCTCAGTACATACCTCAGCCAGAAGGCCAAGTAAAAATTTTTACTTGAGAGTCATTTTTTTTAAAGTGTGATAAACATTTGAGGAAAATAGACACAGGTTCATTAGTTTTCCATGCCATAATGTGTGTTTCCTTAATGGTGCCAGTTGTTAGAAATGTCAGTTTTCTTGTTTTCCTCACATTTATTTAACAGATGGTCACGTCTTAAAGATCTGATCCTAAATGTTCCCTCCTATAGATGTAACTTCCATCATCACAGTCTTTCAGTCTGTTTTCAGACTTGGGATCTGTTCTTATCAGGTATTAAATATTTTTTTGTTATAATTTTGAAAGAAAGAAAACATAAGAGTTTTTTCACAGTTGGTAATAATCTGTCATTATGGCAGATTTCAATGCAGCTTGCCAGTGTTTCCTACTTATTTCAGTGTCTAAAGGGATAACTCACCATTAAAAGATCTTTAACATTATTCTGTATCTACACCATCAAAGTAGTATTTATTTTTATCAAAGAATATTTCTACTTCCATTTTCCTTTTCAGTTACTTCAGAGATATAAGAGAAAGTATGAAGTCCTATCTCTATTCAAAATTGCAGCAAAATTCCCTATAGCAAGGTTCTTTGTCATTTTGTTACTTCAAAAAAGACACTTGAAACAAGTCAACAGTAATGAAGAAGTATCTATAAAAATTAATAACTCACAACAAATTTATTTCTGGATATAGTACAGCAGAATTTTAATCTGCATATTTTCTATGAACTGCCCTTTGCAGATCCCTAGGATGGTTTTGATCCAACTGTGATCATAACAAACCTTTCCATCTGTGTCTTTTTCTGTGAGAAATCTTCATCAGAATTGTTCCCAAAATGCCAGTGGGTTCAAAAATCTCAACATAGTCCCATCATTCTCATAGGAAAAGTCATAAGGAATTTAAGAAAAAGTTGTCATTTTCTTAGGTTTCTCACCCATTCCAGTGAGTAGATTAACTATATTTTTCCTCTGAAAACACTATTGTTATCTATACTATTTTATTAAGTCCTTCTAGGTTCTAAAATACGTTTTCTAACACACAATTTATGTGGAATATTTGTCACTTCAAATCTACTAAATTCCATGCAACTTTTTGAACAGGGACGACTATTCTGAAAAATAATAATTCTGCATTTCTATATGATTTCTGTGATATTTTCTGGAGGCTCCAAAAGTTCTCCACCAAGAGTGGCAAATTAAACATATCAGTATTCCAGAAATACTGGAATATTAATGTGGGTAAAATGAGGCCATAAGATGAAAGCCTGCTATTTTCTAAGGTATTTCTTGCTCCTGGAAATAGTGGCCAGTGGTGCTGGATAGGAACATACTTGACAAGTGATTTATAACAAAGTCCCAGAGAAAATCCTTGTTATAATGAGAAAAAGATCTAGATATTCTGAATCTCAATTCTGTTTTAACCTTAAAATGATCATTTTATTTTTATTGATGGAATGGGAGCAGCCATAGTATATCACAACACATTTTTGCATATGAAGGAAAGATGTTACAGTTTCCTGAAATGAAATTCTCAGTGAAATGAATTTCAGGAAAGCACTTCAGTGCACATCTCAACCCATCCTTTTTTACAGAAGTGATTCACAAAAGTTAAGTTTTGGGGTTTTGCAGTTCAATACAGTTCTCCTCTGTTCCAGAAACGTGCAAGTAAAGAGGTAAGCGGAACTAAGGGAATGAGAATCTTTCCAAGAAACAGGAAGAGTGAGAAAGGGAGTAAGGATTATCTGAAAAATGCGTCATGACTTTTTTTAAAATAAACCATCTTTTAAAGTAGGCCATCTAATAAAAATGTGCATTTTCCTACTTTCAGACTGAAATAAACACATCAAAAGAAAAACATTTAAGAAAGTTTTGAACTTCAAGAGTGTGTCTAAGTGATGTACTGAATAAAAAAATTGCAGAATCAAAGCATAATGGAGGTAGGGAATTGCTTTTGCAGGCAGTAGGACTTTGTTGGAAGATTGCAAGAACAGGCCATGTGCCCTGAACAAGGCAGACATATTAATCTAAGTGAGCGATCAGACTTAATACTTTATTTTCTATTAAGTCAGCCATGCAAACATTTTCATATCAGATGTACCTTGCAAATCCAGTAAGATACATTTCTCATGTGAGGCACCTTGCCAACAATGGAGCATGAAGTACTGTGCCCTGTATCTAAGAGGTAAAAGAGATGCTGTACCAGCTGACATCGACAGGCACCAGTATCACAGGAGAAGGACATCAAGGAATTAATCAATGTAGAAGAAAAACTTCTCAGACACCATAGCACACAAGCAGCATCTAGCCACACTGGCCAGTGCACTCCTAGGACCAGAAACACACCTCTAATTTAATGGGAGATGCTGTCATTTTTGCCGTGTGATAGAGACCCATCTATCTAGTCATGTGGTGATGAAGGGGCTGGGAAAAGGGAACGAAGGAAGCAGGGAACACATCACAGATTTGCAGAACCGTGAATTCAACCATCATCCCACTCCTTGCTCATGCCTGCGGGTGCTTAGAAAAGACAGCAGGAAGAGGTTGGGGGCTAGGAAAACTGTTAGACAGGCTGTATCCATATGATAGGTCATACTTTGGGCTAAGTTATTAAAGAGTTTTAAAGAAACCAACTGAGAAACCTGCAGGGGTTGCAGAGAAGTTGTACTTTTTTATGTTGCAGCTCATCAGAGAGACTACAGAAGCACCTCCTTGTTCTAATAGGGTAGACTATACTAAAGCTGTGTGTTCAAGACAGCACTAAAATAAATTGATAAATTAAAGGGAATCTAATCACATGGGACAGAGTGAATTTGCAGTGAAACTCAAAAGGAAATTAAGATAGATGGTCTTACCGCTGCACTGGGACATGGAAATCTGAGTTCTCAGCCCTCGCACTGATCTCCTGGCTGATTTTGACACAGTCATTTCCCATCCTTTTGTTTCTCCAGCTCAAAACTCTGATAAAAATAATTGTCTCACTTGTTAAGTGCTTTTGAGATCTGATTTTGTAGATAAAAATCAAGGTGAATTCTTCAAAGGAGATGGAAGCAGAGCTATCTAATCTGTTTCTAAAATCTTTATTGGAGGATTAGATAAAACAAGTGTTTTGCTGCTCTTTTAAGCAGATATTCAAAGGGTGAACCTAAAAATTACAGATTAATAAGATTTAATCCAATTCAAAGTCATTCTAAATGCAAGAAATAATTAAAACCAAAACAACCCAACTATGGTTGTGACAGCACAGCTTCATCCTTAAAAAAACCCAACAAAACACAAATAAACAAGATCACATCTCTTCAATCTATTAGAAACATCTCATTTACAGATAAAATAAATGAGGGATTGTTTAAATTTATGTATTTACTAGTTTTCTTGTGGTTTTGGACTACTGAACCTTGGAGAAAGAGTTGGATTTTGAAAGTTCAAGGCACTTTCAGCTGAATACTCTGGAACACGAAGGCATAGTGATGGATTCTAGATTATCTGGAACTGTACAAAAGAAATCTCTAGGCATTCTGTTAAAATTTTGGTGTTTGGAGAGCTGGGGAAAAAAACAAAATCAAAAAAAAAAAAAACCACCCTCCCCCCATACACACCAAAAAAACCCCAAAAACCAAAAAACCAACAAGGTAGATTTCATTTTAAAAGGCAAAGAAAATAACCAACGATATTTCTAATCTACATCCTTGTCTAATCTTCACAAAATAGTAAGTGAGATTAGGAGGATCAGAAACACGATGACTATTGGGAAAGAGGGGATGACTGGAGTGCTGTCCAGAGGGTCTTACAGAGAGAAAGGGTCTGGGACAAACTTCGCCTTTGCATGCATAAAAACACCTTGCATGCCGCTAAATTATAGTCCTTCAATTTAGATAGCCTGCAGGCCATATTGATAAACTACAACACTGAGAGTGCTATAATGTCATCACAGGCATTAATGTCACAATTTCCCCTTGAACACTGTTATAGACCTCACGAGTAAAGCAGTTTAATTTCCAATTTAATTTATTTTTGTTTAGTAATTTTTGTGATCAGTCTGTAGTAAGAAGCGCCTTTTAACACTCAATTTTTCATATTGCCACAATAAATAGGCTACAATTTTCTTTCAAAAGCTCATTTAATTATTTCTAGAATTACAAATGGTGCTATGATGATGAAATTTGGTAAGATACAGTTTTTATTCCTGGAAGAAATGTTTTAGGAGACTTTGCAAATACATTTCTGAGAACTGTGATTTGATTTAAAAGATATTTTACAGAGGGTGGGATGGGGGAGTGTGTTGAACGAGATGAATAATATGGATAAAAAATCATATCACTGCACTAAAATGCAGTGGATTCCAAAGAGGAAGGTGATCCTCTATAATCTATGTTATAGAAATCCTGTAGTTAACTAAACTTTTTCTGATGCCTAGGATAGTGCAGTAAGTAAACCAGACTGTAAATTCGACATTTACTCAACAATTATATGAGAGATTGTGCACTGTGATACAAAGCAAGGAAATATTTGATTTTATATTGATAGATCACAAATTCAGAGCTCTCCTGTGAGCAAAGAACCATGATGATTACCAGCTCCTAATGAATGCCTGAACTTTCTTTGATGTACAGGTTTTTGTTTCCTTGATAGAAATGTTGTCAGACTAGGTTTCGTTAACCATGTTTGCTTTTTAGATATCTTTGCTCATTAAAGTAGGAGTTAATTAAATGAGTCCCAAATAGTAAAAAAGTATTTATCTAAAACAACAAAAAATTTTTGGTTGGAGGTTTCCTAATTAGACAAGATATTGGCAATGGAAAAGAAAATCCTGTTCCTGTGCAAGACTTTGAAAAGCATTTTTAAGGATAGCCTAATAGCATTAAATAAATCAAAGAGAGAAGCACACAAGCTCTTTGCTATGATATTTTTTTAATAGCAGAATTTACCATAATTTTGAGACAGGTTTCTCAAATTTCCCAAATTCAAAAAAGGGCGTGAATGTTTTCAGCCTTATCTTTGTGAGGTTCAGGACTCTGCCACAAAGCATAGGTCTGTATCATTAAGATAAGAGTTCTCAGCAAGTGACAGAAATATTTATATAAATACATCAGCAACAAAAGGCGGGCCAAGGAGAATCTCCAGCCTTTATTGGATATCGGGGGGAAGCATAACATAGTGACAAAGGATGAGGAAAATGATAAGGTTTTCTCTCTTTGCCTCAGTCTTTAATGGTAAGACCATTAAAGTACCCAGCCCCCTGAGCTTAGAAGACAGGGACAGAGAACATAATAAAGGCTCCATGATGCAAGGGAAAATGGTCATCAACCTGCTACACCACTTATACACACACAGATCTACCAGGTCAGATGGGATCCATCCAAGCGTACTGAGGGAGCTGGCAGAATAGCTCACCAAATCACTTTACCAGCAGCCCTGGTTAACTGGGAAGGTCACAGCTGACTGGAGGCTGGCCAGTGTGACACTCACCTACAAGAAGAGCTGAAAGAAGTATCCAGGGAACTATAGGTCTGTCAGCCTGACCTTGGTGCCAGGGAAGATCATATTGCAGATCATCTTGAGTGCCATCACATGGCACATGCAGGACAACCAGTGGATCAGGCCCAGCAAGCATGGGCTTGCTGGAAAGATGGGTCCTGCTTGACCAGCCTGAGCTCCTTCTGTAATAAGATGACCTTAGTGGGAGAGGGAAAGGCTGTGGATATGTCTACCTGGACTTTAGCAAAGCCTTTGACACTGCCTCCCACAGCATTTGCCTGGCGTAGCTGCCCATGGCTTGGACAGGTGCACTCTTCACTGGGGAAAAAACTAGCTGGACAGCCAGGCCCACAGAGTGGAGGTGAGTGGTGCTACATCCAACTGGAAGCTGGTCATTACTGGGGTTTCCCAGGTATTGGGGCCAGGCCTGTTTAATGTCTTTATCGGTGATCTGGGTGAGGGGATTGAGTACACTCTCAGTCAGTTTGCAGGCAACACCAAGTTGGGCGGGAGTGATTATCTGCAGGAGGGCAGGAAGGCTCTGCAGAGGGATCTGGAGGGGCTATATCAATGCATCAAGGCCAATTGTATGAGGTTCAACAAGGAGAAGTGCCGGGTTCTGCACTTGGGTCACAACAACTCCATGCAGTGCTACAGGCTTAGGAAGAGTGGCAGGAAAGCTGATTAGTGGAAAAGGACCTGGGGGTGCTGGTTGACAGACAGTTGAACGTGAGCTGTCAGTGTGCCAATCCTGCCTTGTATCAGCAACAATGTGGCCAGCAGGACCAGGGCAGTGATCATCCCCCTGTACTTGGCACTGCTAAGGCTGTACCTCAAATCCTGTGTCCAGTTCTGGGCCCCTCGCTACAGGAAAGACATTGAAGTGCCAGAAAAGGGCAACAAAACTGTTGAGTTGTCTGGAGTACAAGTCTTATGAGGAGCAGCTGAGGGAGAGGGAGTTGTTTAGCCTGGAAAAAAGGAGACTGAAGAGCAACCTTATGACTCTCTACAACTACCTGAAAGGAGGTTGTAGCCAGGTGGGGATCGGTCCTTTCTGCCAACTAACAAGCAACAGGATGAGAGGAAATGGCCTCAAATTGCACCAGGAGGTGTTTTAGATAGGATATTAGGAACATTTTATTCACTGAGGGTTGTCAAGCATTGGAACAAACTGCCCAGGGACGTGGTTGAGTCACCATTCCTGGAGATATTTAAAAGACATGTGGCTGGGGCACTTGGGGACAGGGTTTAGTAGTGAACTTGTCAGTGCTGGGTTAGCAGTTGGACTCAAAGATCTTAAAGGTCTTTTCCAACCTAAACAATTTTACAGTTCCATGATTCTGTGAAATAACAGCTGGCTTTCTCACAACAAAAGTTGTTGAAGTACAACCAGCATTTCCTAAACTCTTCTAAAATGCCTTTTAAAATAAATATATATGCTTATTTACTTCCAATGTACTAAAAAAATTTATGGCCATTTTCTCTTATATTTTTAGTAGTAGCCTTCCAGGATGCCATGGCTAAAGCACACTGATGCTGTCAGAAATTATTACATCAGTGACTTAAAGATGTCAAAAAGTATCTCTTAACTGAAGAGAAAGGAATTTAGTGTGAGACATTTTCAAGACAGCAAATGACCACCTTTTCCTTAAATGAAAAAATGCTGTTAACTTAGGAATCCTCAATTAAATTAGAAGCTTATGGCAACATAACAAGGAGATGGGCTAAAGACAAATCCCTCTGTTAAATAGATTTTATTCATACATATGTGCCATGTACGAGAATGACACAAGGGAGGACTTTGTTAAGATTTATTTTACATAATGGCAATTTACCCATGGGGTCAGTGCTTATATGCAAATTGCATCCCCATGCCAGCTAGTCTCCTTTGTGGGGCATTAATTCTCCCAGTGATGGCAGGCAGTGGTTGTGTCACTATCTTTTGTGGGCCACCACTGGGGGCAAAAGCTGTATTTTATTCAGGTTGTGTAGGAACCCTGTCAACAACACAAAGCATCTCCCAACCTCAGTTCCTCCCAAAATGGACCGTTCCCAGTAGACAAGAAGGTAGAAAATGCAGACAGTGCTCTCAGTGGCCAAGATTTGTTACTCTCATTAGTGCTTTCATCCACAGCAGACCTTTTTGTCTTTCTCTAGACTAATTCAGTTTCATCTTACTCTTTATTCTGTCATTCTCATTTGAGAAAAATAATTCACCTCAGTCTCACATGCAAGTGATATTTTATATTTCTTTCATTAAAACAGAGGCCTCTATTAAAATTATATTGGTATTAAATTATAACAATGCTCATATGGAGGTACATACATTTATTGGAGCACCAAAATACATGATTAATGTGATTTCAACCAATGACAAGATAATGTAAAATGAATATCACCCTCTCATATGTTATTTTTAGAGTATCTACAGCAGTAGCAAAAACAGCATGGAGAACTGGGCACAACTTTTACAAACACAGCATAAGATGTGAAATCTAAGAAGAATAAATTAAGTTACTGGCATCTGTTTTTCAAGGAATAGAATCATCTTACAGTATGCTCTGTATAGAGAAGGAAAACACACTTTTGAAAATGAGTCAACATTTTCAGAAAAAGACACTAATTCTGAGTGTGTCATATTCTGGTTGCTCAGTGCAGACATGAAGGCTGGTTTGTTCTTTGAGCCTCTCTCCATATTTCCAGTCCTTCATCCATATGTTTTCTATCAGGTTTAAAGTGGAAAGCATGGCCTCACATACTTGGAGGTCCCAGACACCACATCCTATCTATTTCCCTCCCTGCTTAGTATCTGCCTGGTTGTGAAAGAAACTAACCATTTTTAAATATGTTGATTTTAGCTATTAATTTCTCTTAAATGTTAAGGGGAGGGACCAACCTTCATTTCACTCAATAAAACTCATATGAAGTGATACTTAAGACCTATAAAATTACCTAGGTTGTTGAAAGTCAAGCTACCTTAGAGATCATAGAAAAAAATATTAGCATGATCTCCAGAAACTGCAACTACAGTGACGAAATAAGTAAGTGTTAGTACTTACTGTATTTTTTTCTTAATGTTCACTAAAATTTTTAGATTTAAAAACTCCTGTATTGTAGGGTAGGATACAGCTGACAAAATCTCAGGAAAATCTTGTTCTCTTTTTTTCATTTTCAAAGTAAATTAAGTTTCTACAGAAAAGTACTTTGTCAAGATGTTAATGCCAACAATTTACCAATCTCCATACTACATGACTGTATGAAGTTATATAAAAAAAGGTAAAGGGCATTTTTCATTTTATTTTCAAAGGGCATATTTCTTTAGTTCATGTTCCTGAAACTCTTTTGAAAAGCTCTGTGTACAAGCAATACCGCTGCTATTAACAATATTAATTTTTTTGCATTTAAGCCAAAAAAGAAATTATGTATAATATTGGTTATGTAGGGTAGGCAATAAGTATTAGAGGTGTCTACTTGTTTTATTTGCTTGATAATATTTGTCATGAAAATTCAGCTAAAATTCTGATAGCAGCACAATCCTGTAGCTTGGCTTACATCTTCCCTCACACACTTTTTGTCAGCTCCCGCCCAGGAAAGCATCAATGTGATAAATTCTATTGGACTCAACAGGATGAAAACACCAGCTGAAATTAAAGCACATGTATGAGTGTTTGCTTAAAAAGAGATGGATTTGTTTTTCAAGAAAAAGTGGCATTGTTTTGTCTTACACCTTGTACTGCTACGTGCTGCAGAAATATCTGTGTAGGGTCACAATACCTGTGCTTGGCAGGACTCTGCAAAAGCATGAAGATAAGTTGGTAAGTTCAAGTTGGTAAGTTCAAGTTCAATTGTAAGTATATTGTGATGAAAACCGTAAGTAAAATTGCAATTTTGCCAAAGATGAATTTTACTGTTTGTCTTTGCACCACATAATGTTTCATCCTTTCACTCTGAATGAAATTCATTCATGACTAAGGACAGCATGTGGATACTGTTCTGGAGCAAACATTAATGAAAGCATGTTATTTCATAAAGATTGTCCCATTTTCAGTGTCAGTGGGGATGATTTTTTCATTGATAAGGGCTATCAAGTCCATAAGACTGTGTAAATAGAGACCAAGAGAACTAGTGATAATACAGCCAACTGAAGTGATTCTGAAAACTTTAGGACTATGATAAATCATTCAAAATTCCATACAGTTGGTTAAAAAAAAAGTCTGTAGGTATGCTCCAAATTAAAGTCTGTAGAATTTGACCATTAGGAGTGGACCTTGTTGTATCTATGGAATGTTTTAACTGCTGTCTGTTAACTTCAACAGAATATTGAGAAAAGTAAGGTAACCCTGTTATTTTGAGGCAATGTTTTGTGTATCTCTTCTCTACATGATTATATATAACTGTTAACCTATTTTCTGCCAGAGTTACACCTGTGAAACTCATTCTAGCAGTTTTCTCCAGCTTCAAGTAAGTACCTCATGTTTGAGACAAATTTGTATAACCAAATCATGTTGCATGTTTTTTCAGTTTGGTTTTCCTGATTGTTCCAGATCATTGTTGATTGGTTCCTAGGACACAACCAGAAATACTGGAACATAATTTCAAAATACTCATTTCTGCTCCTCAATGAGAAATACTTGTGAGAGGTGGCTCAGAAGAATACCTGTGCAGATGAATATGGAGTGCAGAGTCTTCTCAGAAGTAATCTAAGCCCAAAAAACCAAAATGGAATAGGTTTTCATTTCATCCTCCGTAAGGTAAAAGAGGTGTTAATGAAGAACTCTAACTCAATTTTCCTCTGCGATGGTTCCTGGAAGAGTTTTTGGTGATGCAAGGTAAGACAGCAAACTTCAGTCATGCTCAAATTATAGGAGAGTCAGACTAGTCCCAGAATTTGGTTTCTGTTATAATTTATTACTATTAATGCTCTTCCATTAAGTGTAATTGGACAGGTCAGAATTGCAGATGAATTCACAAATTAATTGATTCCCAAACTGTAACCAGTTAAAACTTGCTACAGATTTTTTGTTTATATTACACTCACATGCAAATTCTTAGATTCATGGCAAGTAATTTAAACTATGTGAACAACGAAAGATTGTGTCTCACAATGCCTTTATACCTCCATTTTACTAAGCAAAGATTTCATCTGTAATATTCCTTTGTGGTCCACAATTTTTCCATATGAAATGTCAGCCTTATTGTTAAACTAGGAGGTGGATGGAGGGATGGACGGACGGACGGATGGACGGACAGGTGGACGGAGATAGTTTTATCTCTACAAATCCTTATTCCAAAAATATCAAAGTTTCATCATGTAAAATGTCTGGCATCAGCTATAAAGTTGGGGACTCATCCTTGCATAGGTCTAATCCTTTTTGGAAGGTGCTCTGCCAAGTCAGTCTCTTTCAGTTACATGTAGAAAGCAGTGCCACAGATTTTGCATGATCAAAAACTCTTCAAACAGCAGTTTGAGCAACTGAAATGGCCAAGGGAATTGGGAAGGGGAGGGAAGCTGACTTGTGCACCTTCATCTGCTCCTCAACAAGGCAAACAGGCAGTGATTACAGATTTACTCTAGGGCAAACATTTTATTTTCCATAATCTCAAAACTAGGGAATACATTTTTCTCCAACTGGTAAGAGACAAGCACCTTCATGTTAAGTATTCTTCCAAGCAAAATGTTAGAATGGGATATCCAATCACTAGTTGTGAATTGTATCATAATAAACTCAGTTTTGCTGTCCTTCCTCAGGCCTTAGAAAGATAAATTCTCATGTTTTCTTTTTTGAGTAATCATATTTTAAACATAACTTCTAATATATTTTTTAAAACCACTGTCATCACTTTTCTCATGTAAGACAAAATAAAGTGTGAAATCGGTTGTCAGATTCATCTGACCTACTAACCCTGGATATGTTTGTATTAAAAACTTTGTAACATTTTATACCCTTATGAAAAAGACCCTCAGAAACTGTAACCTCAATCTATTTTTTATGGTCACTGCTAAAAGTAAATGAAAACCCAGTTCATTTTCCATGTCTGCTACACTTCCATTCATGTTGTGAGTTAAAACTGAGAAAATAGATGATTTATCATTGATTCACTAAGATCACAAATTCTTTGGATTTTTTTGCAGCTCCAGTGGCTGTTTATTAGTTGCCTGGTTATAATGATAAATTGGTTTTAAGTCCACGCATATATTAAAAGTAAGAGGTTTCTTACAACAAAATTTTGACCAAGCTTCTGCAGTTATTCACTATTTGTGTTTTTACAGAGTCATTTACTCAGATGTCATGAATTCTGTTGCCATTGAAATAGCATTTCTGAAAATTGGAAAAATTGAACACTTCCCATCTTCCATAGCAAATGCTAAATTAATTTTAAAAGATTTTGTTGTTGTCCTTGTATCAGATTTTTAACCAAACACTATCTTTAGCTATTGTAATTTAATGGCCAAGCTACTGATATCTCACTAAAATTTACAGCTATAAGTAGTGAAATAGTGTCATTCCTGTTTCACAGATAGATAAAACTTTTCCATTCTAACCTCCCATATTTTCAGGCTGTTTAGTTCCATTTCGTGACTCCCAGACTGAACAGAACAACTCATGGTCTGAAAAGAAAACTAGAAAGTTTTTCAGCTTTGTTTCAAAAGTAATAAAAAGGATGATCTGAAGCAGAAATGATGAGCTGTCATATGGAAAGATTATGGTGGAGCTGAAAATTGAGCTTGGTTCTCCTGGGTCTCATACGAACCATGCTAACATCTTACCCTCTGATCCACTCTACCCAGGGCAGCTTACAACAAAAGAAGGGTGAAACTTCTCTGACATTTTAAACCATGTTAGAGCTCATTAAATGTTGCTAACTAAATGCCACCTTGGCAAGCTTAGAAACTTTGCAAAAGAATTATTCAAGCTGAGCTCCTGCCAAAACTCACCTAAATAGAAGTGGTCTAATTAAGGCACTGGTCAAGGGCTTTTCCCATGGATTGTTTACTGGATGATACACTAGAGGCAATCAGAGGTTCCTGGTGATTGTAAAAACTGGGTCATTTGTAAAATTTTTACTCAGGGGTCCTGTTTTTTGACATCTGACTTTGCAAATATAGCCTTGTGCCTCTCTTCATTTGCAAAATGCGTAGGAAGATTAGGCTTGCAACTAACCTTATGCCAAGACACAATTCTGCCATTCACCAAGTTGTTCCATTCCTGAAAAAATTCTTCTGCAGGGGGTTGTAATCCCAAACACCTATCTACTCTCCAAGCAAAAACAATGGAGAAGCATCATGTATGGGAGTTAGCAATCTACATCAGATTGCCACAACTACTGCATGTGGTGATCCCCAAAGAGCACAGCATTTGGTGGATATCTGAGAGGGCATGAGAAGCTTACTCATGGTGTAGTCTGTCTTTGTAGATCAAAGAGCAAACTTGTTTGACTTGCCCTGAAACACACACAATCTAAAAATCAAAATTTTCTCAGGAAATTAAAAGGATTAAGTATTTGTATGAGAAAGCTATTTCAGTCTTAACCTTTATATTCCATCAGCGGGACGTCTTCATAATTTTTCTCCATTTTGTTTTGCCTCCCTCAGGCTAAAATATTTCGTGCATCCAGCTGAGGAATGTGGCAGAGCAATGGGGAACTCTGCAAGAGGAAAAGAGAATAAGTTTTTCCTTCAAATACCAGGTCGTTTTAACTTCTTCCATACTCCCTTCCTCCATAGCAGCAGGATACTTGGCTGTTTACAGCTGTGCATAGGGTTCCTCTATCCCATTTTCTGCCCTTTGTGAAGTTTGAACTGTGTTTGTTCACAGTACATGGTATAGTACAGTGTATGTTTTAAATAATCCAGCAGCTGTGTGACAGAGGGGAAAATACCATAGCTGGTGAGGTGGAACCAGAGGAAGGGAGGGAAAGATGGAAAGAAACTGCCTCTTCCTTGAATGCAGCTGTGCTTGCTCAGTTGGAGGAAGCATTGTGTTTGCAGGATGGGGCAGGTAGGAGGGAGTCAGCACAATCCAGGAGATGCTTGAAAGGAGCAGGGTACAGAAACAATGTCAACCTCAGGAGTGTTAAAAAGCAGGAAAGTTCTTACGGAACTCAGGGGAGCTTCCCCTACAAAGTGAATCCCCAGAAGTTGCTGGACTGAAAAGATTTGTTCTGCAAATTCACTGGGAGATTTGTTTTCAAATCCTGGTATTTAATGCTTCTTCCATTTGGCTTCTTAGAGAGTTCATTGGCTGCAGCTTATTAGCCTGTGTTATGCCAAAGCTGGGAGCCTTCTGATGTGTTGGGGTGTTCACCTTAAGAAAATGTTTATCAGTTCTTCTCCCAGATGTTGTTAATTGGGGTTCTGTCATGTTCTTTATTCCTAATGGGGTCGACAAGCTCTTTCTGGATTTCCAGCTCTTGCTATATGACACTATCTATGGAAAGGGTTTTATTCTTTGCACTTAAAAGTGCACCACAAAAATCAGGGGCTGTTTTCTCTTTACTTTTTGTTTGCTTGTTTGTTTTTTGGAAAAAATAAAGCCTTGCGAATCCATACTGTAGACCACGCTGGAACTCCAGGTATTTGGCACTTGCTCTTATTTTTCCGTTTATTTTTATATCCCTTTAGTGGTGGGTTGACCCTGGCTGGACACCAGGTGCCCACCGAAGCTGCTCTATCACTCCCCTCCTCAGCTGGATAGGGGAGAGAAAGCAGAAAGAAAGGCTTATGGGCTGGGATAAGGACAGGGAGAGATCACTGACGGTTACCATTGCAGGCAAAACAGGCTTGACTTGGGGAAATTAATTTAATTTATTAATCAAAACAGTGTAAAATAATGAGAAATAAACCCAAATCTTAAATACACCTTCCCCCCACCTCTCCCTTCTTCCTGGGCTTAACTTTACTCCCACTCCACCCCCAGTGGCACAGGGGGACATGGAATGGGGGCTGCGGTCAGTTCATCACATGTTGTGTCTGCTGCTCCTTCCTCCTCAGAGGGAGGGCTCCTCACACTCTTCCCCTGCTCCATCATGGGGTCCCTCGCACAGGACACAGTCCTCATGAGCTTTTACAAGTGATTCTTCCCACAGGCTGCAGTTCTTCACTAACTGCTCCAGCGTGGGTCCCCTTCAGGGTCACAAGTCCAGAAAACCTGCTCCAGTGTGGGTTCCTCTCTCCACAGGTCCACAGGTCCTGCCAGGAGCATGAACTTTCCACAAGGTCACAGCCTTCTTCAGACATCCACCTGTTCCAGCATGGGGTCCTCCACATCCTGCAGGTGGATCTCTGCTCCACCATGGATCTCCATGGACTGCAGGGGCAAAGCTGCCTCACCAGGGTCTGCATCAGGGGCTGAAGGGGAATCTCTGCTCTGGTGCCTGGAGCACCTCCTCTTCCTCCTGATTCACTGACCTGGCTGGCTGCAGAGCTGTTTCTCTCACATTTTCTCACTCTTCTCTCCACCTGGAATTTCACAGGGTTTTTTTCCCCTCCCTTTTAAACACCATGTTCTGGAGGCACTACCCCTGTCACTGATGGGCTCAGACTTGGCCAGTGGCAGGTCTTTTTTGGACACAGCTGTCTATGGCTTGCCAGACACGGAGGAAGCTTCTGGCAGCTTCTCACAGAGCCACCTCTGTAGCCCCCTACTACCAATACCTGGCCATGCAAACCCAATGAAGCCTTGAAAGTCTTGAGCCAAAGCTTCTTTCACAGGTAAAGGCAAATTTCTGAATTTCTGCTGCACTGGGACCAAATCACTTGAATTTCATTTTGTGAACAAACACAGTTTCACAGCTCATTGCTCAATGCACAGCAGAGAGGACACAAAACAAATAAAGGGAAGAAATGTAGCCCTTGGTAAATCTGGTGGTACCTAACCAGAAAAGGATTTTCATTCCAAGTAGGGATAGCAATTTCCCTCATATAAAGCCCTCAAGTCATGCAGAGAGAAGATGTTGCCACTTCAATTTGGCAAATAGACACATAGTCTTTTTACTTCCTTAAGCCACCAAGAATAGATTTAGGTTTGTAAAACTTTGTCCTGTAATTTTTGCAAGTAAACAGATGCAAGGCAAATTAAGACAGCTGAGACTATCTAGACTCACTTCAGCAGACTGAGGCTTTCCACAAGGTGATTACATAGCAACTGAATAAGGTAATTTATAAAGAGCATGAGGTGATCTGCATTTATCTACATTCAGGAAATAACTGCACAAAATGAACCTAATTCTTTTCACAGTTCTGCCCCATTTGCAGTATGATTTCTCCTGTGAGCATCCTGAACAAGAATCAAATGCATGGTTTCACACAGCAGCGATGAATCCAAATAAACTGGTCTGTCTTTCAACAGTGGTGAAAATGGGCGCACTATTTTGGAGCATCCTATGCAGCTGCCATATATGTATTATTTGTCCTTGTGGCTTCAGTTAGAATAAGGGAAGGTATGACAACAGGTGGTGCTTGAGAAAGACATGAATTGTACCAGGTATGCAAGCCCATCTCCTACTCCTTTGCCAGGCCAGGGATTACACAAGGATGGCTGAGCAGGTCCAGCCTGCCCTTCTATTAGCTCCTTCTCACAGGATGTGGGATCCAGGTGAGCTTCTCTCAGGAGTGACAGCATCATTTCAATGCAGCAACTTAGAGTCTTGAGGAAATCACCGGCATTCTATTCACACCAACTATTCACACTATAGTTGTCTGCATGCCCCAACAGACCTGGTAGAATTGGGAGTGGTTCCTGTGGATGTTCAGAGCTGCACAAAATCCAGCTCTCATAGGAAACACCAACAGCGAATGCCTTAAAAGCATCTTTATGGAGATTTTTTTTCAGGTGTTTTTTTGGGTAGAAATGCTTCTGAAATACAGCAGAGGCTTTTCTTGCAAAAAATGTTCAACTTACAGCAGTTCACTTCATTGCCTGAAGGAACTGCTGTTTAGTATCCAAGAGCTGTGCATGCAAGGATCTGTGACTGTGATCCTGTCTCCTCCTGTAAGCATTCGTATCTTTTCTCAGCTGTTAATGTCTTGGTTAATTTTCCAAGGAGATTAGAAGCAAGACCTTAAGAATGATAAATGCTACTGCAAATAAAAGGGGAGAATTAAGAAGACAGGCCCAGCAGACAATATCTATTTTGCAGGGATTTGGTTGTGCTGAGGAATACATTCTTGTGGATAAGAATAACAAGTCATTGCCTTTTCCAGATGATAGGAACATATAATAGCTGCACTCTTCTGAGTCAGAAGAGTATCTGCTCTTTACTTTTTTCCAAATGAGTTCCTTGTAAAAATGTCACATTGCAGCACTTCTCAAAGGCTACTTTATATTCTTCTTTTCTTGAAAGAGCTGTGTATTCCCTGACATGTGAGGTTTTTTTTAATCAGCTCTGAAAATGGCCTGTCTTCCACATTGTTTGTCTTACTGAATTAGAAGGAAACTGAGATTCTTCTATTGCCTAAAATATTACTAAAGATAAAGGATTTCTCCTAGTCGTGTTTTTAAGAAGTCCTTACAAAACTAAGCATTTTACAGAATCTGACTCACTATCTGCAAGCTTAGAAGGCACCAAGCATGTAATTATGAACTTCTTGGTCATGATATGGAACATTTTCAGGTTTGAACTGGTTTTAGTGGCATTTTAAAAGAACTTCCTAGAAAACAAAATGTGTAGTTCAGTGGAAAATGTAATATTTCACAGTGTTTCACTCCAAACAGGGATAAAAATGTAAAACCAGAATTGTATTTATTCTGAAGTAGTATGATTTTTTAATATTGGAACACTTACTATTTTGTATAAGGACATTAGAAAATACTGATATGAAAAATATATTAAAATAGACGCATTAAAGTTTACAGAGATTCAAAATTATAGTTGAACTAAGAATTTTATTTCATAAAGATGAGCCATTTTCCTTCACTTATACTTAATTAAACTTAATTTAAATAAATTATCTGTTAAAAATGGTGAAATGTGTTTTACTAACACTTAAAAAAACCTAAAACTATAGTGAGAAGTTGTTTAACTAAAAATATTTCTGACCAATTTTAAAGTAAAATAATCCTCTAAATAGCTGCTCAGCTGCAACTTTCAACATGTGTTTTGAACCTGTAAAATTGAAACAGGACACAGTTTTGCATGTGGACAATTTAAAATGGTATGAACATACTTCATTTCCAAAGGTGCAGGTAAGGACAATAACTGTATTTAACATTGCTTTATGGAGCTACATAAAGACTGTTGATTGTGTTGAATTAATTTTAACTGTTCTAAAAAAAAAAGTCAAGTTATTTTCCTTCCCTCCACAAGTGCATGTATCTTCTAGAGCTCTAGAAGGCACAGCACTGCAGCTCTATTACATATGTCCTATAAAAGCCCTCAAAAACACTAAGCACAGGAGCTGTGATGTATAGATACATCCCATGACAGTTTTTTGGAGCAAAACACAAAAAGCTATAGGATAGAGAAGAATGTACCGGAGGATTAATGAATCTTTGCAGATTCTGCTATTCTCTAGTACAAAGTGCAAGAAAAGCAAAACCTACAAAGTTTGCTTGAGTTATAAGATCGACAGCAAACTAGATTGACTACTACTCCTACAAACTGTGAGGAAATTCCTTCCATGGATCCTTACAAGGAATTCCATGTGCCCTCCCCAGAAAAATTAATGAGGATAGTATCAATAGTCTCAAATATTAACAATAACTTAGTTAAGCCAAATTATAAATTCCATTTTAATTTTTATTCTTATATTTAATTATTTTTTAAACTTTCCTGCAAGTATGAAAGTTGAAAAAATGAAAATCATATAAATAATTTTTCCTTAATTGTTATATCTGTGTTTATGAACAGATGGCATTCTATATGTGCCATAATTTAAGGAGTTACTTGGTTGCTACCAGAACAGCTCCATTCTGCTAGGTATGAAAAGGAATATAGAAAGCAAGATACTCACGGTTTATTTTGGTCTTTACAAGTTCTAGACCACAAATTTCTTGTAAGTTTAAGGGAAAAGGATGATGGAAATTGCAAAGATCATAAGATGTTTGGCCTGTGGAATGAAAATGTCAGAATTCCCAAAAGGCAGGAAATCTTAAGCTTCTAAAGAATTCACCCACAGTGAAAAAGAGGAATACTTAAAAACTCAGCAGAACCTCTTCTGTGACGTACTCTAGCCTTAAAATTAACTTTGGTTTGGCAGAGAGCTGCAGAAAAATTGTGTAAGTGCTACAGAGGAGGAGCAGTGAGTAGAAGGGAGAAAAGGCAGCAAGCTGGGAAAAGCAGAGGCATTTATACATATCATATTTATTATATATATCTAAGAAAACCTAATTCCACTCTACACCTGCCACAGAGAACTGTGGGGGATCTGTAGGCACTTTCTGGGCTTGAAATTGATGTTTCCCTTTTATTTGAGTTCTCTGTTATTTAAGTTCTTTTTCATCTGCTATTTCTTCAGTTTCTGATACCCAGTTGCTGAGTCTTGAACTGTACGGTTGGCA
>VZRE01000923.1:0-41982 GCA_013396775.1 Cephalopterus ornatus
CCGGCCTCGGTGGCATCACCAACCCCGGCGGCATCACCAAGTCCCGGCGGCGTCGCCAGTCCCGGCGGCGTGACCGGCCCTGGCGGCATCTCCAGTCCCGGCGGCATCGCCAGTCCCGGCGGCATCGCGGGGCACGGCAGCATCGCCAGCCCCGGCGGCATCACCAACCCCGGCTGCACAACCGCTCCCGGGTGCGTTGCTGCCTCGGCAGTATCGCCAGCCTCAACTGTGTCATGACATTTCTATTGCCAGCCCCAGCTTCGTCGCCACGCTGTTCGCTAACCCTAGTCGTGTCACCAGCCCCAGTTGCATCGCCAGCCCCAGTTGCATTTCCAAGGCCAGTTACGTTTCCACCCCAGTTTCTTTCCCAGCACCAGTGGCATCATCAAGCCGCAATAACATCACCAACCCTGGCTGTGTCACCAGCCCAAGCCGGACTGCCACCCTGGTTGTGTGACCAACACCACCCACATTGTCACTGCGACCGCGTTGCCAGCCCTGGGTGTGTTGCCAACGCCAGTTGCATCATTGACCATGTGTTTTTTCCCAAAGCCCTGGCTCCTGAGGTGTCTGTGGGCAGCGAGAACCTCACTTTTTGCTTATGGCTGGCTTCACTACCCTGCTGTGAAGGACAAGGCAGGCTCAGTGTGCAGAAGCAAATTGTGTTTATTATGTTGTAAATCTGCTGATTTTGAGTTGGTCTTGCCCTAGGAGCCTAGCTCACTGCTCTTGTAAGCCATACCTGCTGTGCCACCCCTGTGCCATCTCCGTGACCACCCCAGTAAGTCAGAGCCTGTTCTCATTGTCCCAGGTGAGCAGAGGCTCCAGGTGAGCACTGTGGGCTCCACAGCCTTCTAAAGTGCCTAAACGTGGCTTGCTAGCGAGAAGGGCTTGTGTGTACGCTGGAATTCATGAGTGTGATGTTAACGAGCTGGCAGCATGGTTAATTATCCACCCTCTAGTGGGAGGTGATAAGCCTCTGAAATATAATTAATCACCGTTCCCGAAAGAAAAACCAATCAGTGTGGAAGTGGGTGCCAGCCCATCCACCTGAGCTGTTGGTGTTGCTCACTTTCCTTCCAAACTCAGCTTCGAGTCCTTTGCTCCCCTGCATGGCAGTTTGTGGTGGCCACCATCATGGAGGGAAGCCGACCTTCACTCCTTTCAGTTCTTTTTAGGCTCCTTAAGGACCTTGTGCCCAGGTAAGATCTTCCCCCCTTTCCCAGCCTTTGGGTTGGATCTCACTTCCCCTGTCTCCTCCTGCTCCTGTTGGCTCCCCAGCAGGATTTCATTGATGTAACCAAGCGTCAGGTTGCTGAAGACCATGTTAAAGTGGTGGGCGCCTCGCAGCTCCTGGACATGCACCTTCTGCTTTTGCTGGTTGCGCCACCGCTTGCACAGCTCCAAACTGCGCGTGTTGATGCTGTCGTCCCCGTCACCATAAATTATGTCCACGGGGTCCTCGTAAGGGAAGCGCTCGTCATACACGTAAGTCTCCGCTGTGGGGAAGCCTGTGCCATAGAGGCAGTACGTGTCCACCCCAGGAGGGGGTAAGTCCTTTAGCAAGTCCTTCATGTCCTCCCACATGTACCAGCCATCCTCCAGGTTGACGTCGGTGAAGAAGCGTTGGTAGTCCCGGTAGGTGTAGTTGTAGGAGGGTGTGGAGATGAAAACGTGGTTCTCAGGCCAGGCTAGGGTCGTTGGGAACATCCAGGGGTTGGTGGTGGTCATGCGCTGCTCTTCACGCAGCTTGATGTTGGACATGAGTGGGATGCCCTGGTTGTCACCTGCGGGACACACAAGGGCTCATCAGAAACAGCACCACAATGTACCCTCGGAGATGGAGCCTTTGGGATCAGCCCCTCCCAGCAGTGACACACGGCTGTCTCCTGGCCAGATCCAGCTCAGCTCTTACCCTCCTTACCCCTACCCTGCCCATGATCATATGTCCTCTCCTCACCCCTCTGGCTACAGTTACCCAGAGCAGCCTTCCAAACTCTTCTCTCCGCATCTCGAGCTGCTTGGAGGGGCTGAGCACAGACAAACCTGGATGTGTGATAGCCCAGAACAACCCAGCCCTGAACATCCCCTGCAACCCCAGCACCTCCACTCCTGCCTGCAGGGACAAGAGTGAGCTGAGCCTGATAGTGGGTGGCAAACTTGCGTGTCTCCTGCGAGCCTTGGCATTTTTGGTGTGCCTGGAGTCCTAAGACCATGGAATGATCCCAGATGACTTTAAAAATACCTCTTGCTCGTGTGACAACAGACAAAAATATGAGCAGGTGACTAAAGGGTGATGCAAGGGGCCAGATGTTCAAACCTCCAAGCACATGATTTTTATTCCCGTGCATTTTTGGAGGCTCAGCTTGTGACTTGTGGGTATTCTGGGCTGTCAGCGTTAGGCAAGTGACTGTGGCTTTCTGGGCTGCAAAGAGGCTAAAGAGGAACTAAGTCTCCCACCTCTTCCACCACTGTGTCTTTTCCCTGCCCATCCCTTCCATTTCTGCAGGAGGGAAAGAAAACAGAGAGGTGGCTGCATGCAAGGAG
Organism: Cephalopterus ornatus; assembly: GCA_013396775.1. Taxonomy (NCBI): domain Eukaryota; kingdom Metazoa; phylum Chordata; class Aves; order Passeriformes; family Cotingidae; genus Cephalopterus; species Cephalopterus ornatus. The sequence continues at coordinate 2,548 of VZRE01000923.1, forward strand.
TCACCCACCAGATGCCAGGATACGCAGGGGCTTGACGGACCCTCCCCAGGGGGCACCGAGGGAGATGAACCCCCCAATGTACTGATCTTTCCAGGCTTGTGTCTGCTGCAGCAGGAAGTAGAGGACGTGCAAGTTGCCCATGCTGTGCCCGATGAGGAAGACACCTCTCTGATACTCGTCGTGCATCTCCTCGATCAGTGCCTTCAGGTTCTGGAAGTACTCGGGCTGGTCCTCTGTGGACAAGAGGGGAGCATGATGGCATGAGGCTTACCCTGCTTCCCTCCCTGCATGGAGGGCCTGGCCACAACCCCCCAGACTTACGGGGTCCAACCCTCCAGTCGTAGGGGGCTGCCCGAACCGTCTGGTCCCTCACGTAGCCGTTGTTCACCAGGTTCTGCACCAGCGTGTGCAGGTAACCTGCAAGCAGAGGGAACAGGTGGGAATTAGGTCTGTGGTCTTCTCTTGTCAAACTTTTTCCATCCTGGTCCTGGTCACAGCCAAAATGTTCTCTGGTAAGCCCTTTAGCTTGGTGGCTCCAGCCAGACGTACTGGCTCTGTGCATCCCATTGCTGGGGTCAAGGACGGGGTAGTCCCTGCTGGCATTCACAGGCAGTGTGCCCCCGAGGCTAATGTCCCTCATTCCCAGACACCTGCCCTCTCTGCAGAACCAGCCCCTGCTGGAGACATGGGGACACCTCCCCATTTGCAGGGAGCACGTGGGATCCCCAGAAACCCCTCACTTTTCTCACCTGCCAGCTTGCTCTGATCCAGGTATTCCACAGAATAGGTCTTGCCAAATCCAGGCACGCGGATATGCACCCCCGGGGCATTGGACATTTTCCGAGAGGTTCGGTTGTACACCACCCTGCAGGGACAGGACAAGAGGCAGCAGAAGAGCCATGTTCCCATGGGGACATGGGGCTGGGGTGGAGATCACTGGGTGGCAGCTGGGACCTGGGGGGCTGTTTCCAAGCCTTGTGTGGATGGGGAGGTGGACTGGTGCCCAGCCAGTGTCCATGTCTCTCGCCCAGCATCCCGGGACAGGAGGCTCTGATGGAGCAGGCTGCAGCAGCCCCCTCACCCTGTGGCCCTGGGCAGGGTGGCAGCATCTCCAGTGGGTGCTCAGGACAGTCTGGCAGGGCATGAGCACATGGCAGGAACGTGGGAAAGGGACAGGAGGTTGGAGCCAGATAGTTGTGTTCTCAAACAATCCCATGGTCCTCCCATGTTATTTCATGTGTGCCCGATCATGGCCAGGGGGAGGAGAGGGGAGGGAGATCCTTGGTAGGTCATTTCCCCAGGGAGCTCCCAGGGTAGGGTTGAATGGTACCTGGTGTTATCGATCCAGCAGTCAACCCCCACTGGCAGGAAGGTGTTGAGGTTGAGCCAGATGGTGAAATAATCCTCCGTTTTGCGGTAGCACATCCAGTTCACCACATCCGGCTTGTCCAGCTTGGCTTCCAGCTGGTTCCCAAGGCACCCGGGCACTGGAAGCACCAGAGAGGGAGAGCAGAGCAAGCTACAGCCCCCATCCCACTGGCCCCATGGTGCTGCCCAACACCAGCTCTTGCCCTGGTTCCTGAAGAAAGGCTTCCCTGGGGCTGCCCGGCTGGGGATGGCTGGGAACCTGCAGGAGCTATCCCTGGAGAACAGCCCACTCCGCACAGGATCGAAGGTGCTCAGAGCACAGATGCAGGGTGAGCATGAAAGCAGTGCTAAAAATGCATCCTCAGGGACCCCTCAAGCTGCCTTTCCCATGGGGTGACACCCCGAGCTGCCACCCTTGGCCCAAATGTGCCAGTCCCCACCAGCACAAAGCATTTTGGATTATTCCCCCTGCCTGGCTGGGTTTCCACCCTCCTCTCCTCCCTGCAGCCTAGAGGAGGAGTCAGTGCTGCTTGGTGCTGCCCATCCCTACTGCATTCCTGGAACCTCGTCCTGGGATAGTGGGACAGCTCAGGGATGCAGAGTTCCCAGGGAGATGAAAGTCCCAGTGCTGGCTCCAGAGACCCATGCACTGTTTTCCTGAACTTTAAACCCTCCACACAGACTGAACAAGGTCTCTGAAGTGGTTTGCTGCTGAGCAGGACTGTACTCTGCAGGAATTCAGTGGAAATAGTTGTGAGGGAAACACAATGCAGCTTTAAGCAAGTTCACTTGTGTGACCTGGGCTCCCTCGATGGAGGATGATGATCACCAGGGTGTTTGGTCTGCTCTGGGAGCTTCAGTGCGGCTCCCAGCAGGGGTGGGATACCCATCCCAGTGCCGCCCTGATTTATATGCCTGTGCTGGGATCAGACACCACGGAGAGCTTTCCCAGCCGGTGCGCAGGAGCCAAGAGCCGGCTCCTGGTGCCAGCACTGACTGTGAGGGTGAGGACAAAAGGTGAAGGGACTGCAGGGGACAGTGAACCTGGTCAGATGGAAACACCAGGTGATTCCATGGCCCCAGCAGGTCCAAGGACTTGCCCACAATTCACAGCTGGGGTTGGTGTGGATCTTCAATGCCAGGGGCACAGCTGCAGCCTCTGAAATCCTCATGCCATGCAAGAGGGGAAGGAGATGTAGCAGTTACCTCCCTCAACCTGTTTCACAGCTCCCATCCTGTGGCGTGTCCCCAGGGATATATGGAGGGTCTAATCCTGTTTTCAAAGCACCTGATTTGAGATCAGGCCATCCAGTGGTCCCTGGTGTAGAGAGAGCCCAGGCAGGGAGCAGGCAGAGGGAATCTTCCTGGTCAGTGAGAGGAGCGGGACCACGAGCTGCTCTGATGGCTCCTAAGGTGCACAGCCAGCACTGCCCCGCCCCTGGCACATAGCCCTGAGCTCTGCCTCCCCTTCCAGAGGACATTAGGTAATTATTAAGGGAGTTCCTGTGGGGGCAGAGGGGTTATCGGCAGCCCCAAGGGCGCTGGGGGTTTCCGGGACGCCCAGCCCAGGGGGATGGGTTACTTGCGGATGCCGAGCAACACATGGAGCAGGCAGATCCGGATGGGCGTGGGACAAGCCCTGGGGCTGGCACTGGGGGACAAGAGGAGATGCTCCAACCATCACAGGTAATCCTGAAAACAGGCACCTGGTGACAGCAACCCGGGTCTACCGGCCACCCCAGGAGGACCAGTCTGAAGACATGGAGGATCCAAACACTGTTCCCTGCTCCCTGATGCCTCTGGGAAGGAAGTTTGCAGGGTCAGCCCTTGGCATTGTGGCAGGGAGGGATCTTCTGCTTTTTCTCTTCTCTTCTCTTCTCTTCTCTTTTTTAAGGGGAAACTGGGCATGATTCAAGAAAAAGGAGGAAAAACTCAACTGTTCAGCAGAGGTTTCATGGCAAAACCTGAGCTCAGGTCCCTGGCGATGGCACAGGGGCAAAGGAAGGCAGAACTGTACAGGAGAGGTACCAGCAGATGGTAGCTGCTCCCACCTCCCTGAGGCGATACCCCAGCTCTCCCTTCACCTTCCTGTGCCCCTTTTCCTGCTGGCTTGTCCCCAGGCAGGGTTGGCATTGGGTGGGATGTGAGATGGATGCCCTTTCTGCAGCAACAGAGGAGGACTTAGCCATCACCAGGAACTGGACAAGAACACAGGATGGGCTGGGCTTCAGGGGAGTGGGAAGTGGTGGCTGCACCCACTGTACCAGCAGCAGCCACTATGGGAAGTGGCAGTGAAGGGTGTGCCGCAGCCCCTGTCCCTGTGCCAGCAACGTTCCCCCAGACCCAAGCAAACCCTCTGGGCTGGATGTGAGATAACAGAGCCCCATTTGCTTTCTGAGGTGCCCAGCCTGTTCCCTCATCTCCAGAAAGCTCTGGCTGGGTATGGCCAGCCCTGTGTCCCTATCCCAGTGAATGGGAGGGGACTGAGGAGCCGTGTGTCATCCCTCCTCCCCCCTTGGTGGCTCCAACTCCAGACAGCCAAGAGCCGTCGCAGCCAAAATCCAGAGTCACCAGCAGTGCAGCACCCCAACCTCACTGTCTGCTTTGGGGCGCTGCACAGCACCCGTGGTGCCCACCCACGCCCCGCGTGCCGCCCGTGCTGGCGTGACCTTACCGAGTACCACGGGAGGTGTGCTGTTGGTCGGGGGAGCTTCTGGGGTGGTGGTGGGTGGAAACAGGACATTGAAGAGCCAGAACTGGGACGAAGGCTGCAGCAGCAGCAACAGCGTCAGCAACGCAAGCCCGGCGCCGCTGCTCCCCATGGCAGGCTCAGCCGGGATCCTCCGGACGGCTCCAGGCCAAACAGCCTTTTATAATTTTTACGCAGGTCCAGCCAAGAGGCACCCGGGCTGCAGGGGAGGGGAGAGCTGCAAGGGGCCGGCCGTGATGAGGAGGAGGGACCGGGAGGGAAAAAGGACTGGCCTTATGGACAAGCCATGTCCTGTCAAAGCCAGTCCAGCAGTGCCCAGGGGTTCTTCGCGCCCCGGGAGCTCTGCTCGAGGATACCACACATTGAGCAACTTCCCAGTGCCTCAGTGTCCCTCTGCCGTGTGCTGGGGTGGTGGCTGCCACATTCTTTCCCCTGAATGGTGCTCTGGGGGTAACCCCACAGGGCTGTCCGGGACTGCTCCCTCCCTGCCTGGGGGAATACAGCCCCTCTCTGCTCCTCCTGCCCTTGGCAGGGGATGCTGGTGCTGCCGATGTGGCCAGGTGGATCCCAGGCATCTGGGAGAAGATAGTGGGGTTGGGGCAAGTGAAGACACATCTGGGCAGCCCCTTGTGCTAAATGGCAGCACCACATTCTCCAGTGCCACCCCGTGCCCTGCCCCTGCCCTGTGACCCCCTGCCCAAGCTAGCCCATGCAGCATCCTCCCAGCAACCCCCCAAAGGCACTCGGCCCTGGGACCCCACAGCTCCTGGCTGCTGCAGGCTCCAGATCCCCACAGGTGCCCCCTCAGTGCCAGCCCCAGATGGGGGAGTCCCTGCAGCCCCAACTTCCATGGCAGGGCTCCAGGTGGACTGGGCACCCTCAGGAGCCAGCGATGCTCAGGCTGGAAGGGACCTTAAAATTCATCTCATTTCAAACCTCTGCCACGGGCAGGGCCACCTCTCACTAGACCAGGTTGCTCCAAGTCCCATCCAACCTGGTCTTGAACACTCCATGGATGGGGCAAAATCATACTGTCCTGCTGAAGGGAAAGTGTCTTCTTCCTCGCAGGGAAGAGCGAAGTGGGATGGGTCTGGGTAGGGCTGGAGGGCACTGGTGGGTAGCTGGACTGCAGTGGGTTCCCTGAGGGGCAGAGGGGTGCCATCCTGCACTACGGTCAGGAAGGGCGAGAGAATATGTGGGGTGGCCTTGGGTGCCCACTGGAGCTCACGGTTCCTCCGAGGGCTCCGTGTCTCTGTAACCCAACTCCTCGCAGCCGCCTCCCTCCCGCCTGACCCCGCTCCTGCAAAAGCGCTGCTGGGGCTCGGACTCAAACCGAGGTTGCTGCAGCCCCAGAGCACGGACCCCAAACCCCTGTGTGATCCCAGCCCCAGAGCACGGACCCCAAACCCCTGTGTGATCCCAGCCCCAGAGCACGGACCCCAAACCCCTGTGTGATCCCAGCCCCGAGCGGGGACACCCAGCGCAGAGCACGGCCCCTGCACGGTCACATCCCCTCTCCGCTCCTCTCCCACGGCAGGACCCTTCCGTCTCCCTCTGGGGAGCGGCGGAGGTTTTACAGCTGCTCCCGCATCATCGTGCTCCCCTCCCTGCCAGCGCATCCCTGCGGCACCGGCATCTTCCCAGGGCGCATCCCTGTGCCGGATCAGCGCCCGCGGGATTCCCAGGAGCCGGGTGTTCAGCCCAGTGTGCGCTGGCAGCCTCTCTGGGGTGGTGTGGGGGTGGGAGAGGTCAAAGCAGGTCCCCACATCACCCTTCCAAATGCTGCAGCAGAGTGGGGTCCCCGCTGCCTGTGGTGGACGTCCCCCCAAATCTAAACCACGAGCCTGGATAGCTCAGTTGGGAGAGCATCAGACTTTTAATCTGAGGGTCCAGGGTTCAAGCCCCTGTTCAGGCGGTGGCTTTATCCTTTAGGAGCCCGCGGGCAGGAGCGGCACCTCCTCCTGCTGGGACGGTCCCTCCTGGGGCAGCTGACACACGGATGAAGAGGTGCCCTCTTTGCACTGCTCCCTCTCTCACTGAAAGGCGCTCAGGAGCCCCAGCCGAGATCTTCCAGCAGTTTTCTCAAAGTTTGGGTTCCTGTTGGCACCTGCTTTTTCTGCCTGAAAACCAGGGACTGGAGCATCTCTGCTGGGACGGCAGCCAGCACCAGAGGCCATGAACACCCTCACCGGAACACGGGAGGCTCCATCTGAACATCAGGAGACACTTTTTCACTGTGAGAGTGACTAGTGGAAGTTTCCCAGTAGAGCCCTGCCTTGTTTTAAGGGAAGATGGTTCACATGAGAGCAGAGGCTGCACCAACCCATGGGGCCACCACACTGCCTCAGCCAAGCCCTGGACTGCACCACAGGTGTATAGGCACTTCAGGTTATTTTTGCAAAACAGAAACTCCTTTAACAGAAGATCAAAGCAATTTGGGATGAAAAATATCCCCTTTAGGATTTTTTGACATTTTTCAACCTGAATATACATCAGTAACTCAAGAACAGTACATTGTTCTTCAGATAAGTTTAGTGGCCTTACACCCCAAACTGACATTCTGCAGGGAAAAAAAAGAAAAGAAAAGAAAAGAAAAAGAAAAGAAAAGAAAAGAAAAGAAAAGAAAAGAAAAGAAAAGAAAAAGAAAAAGAAAAGAAAAGAAAAGAAAAGAAAAGAAAAGAAAAGAAAAGAAAAGAAAAGAAAAGAAAAGAAAAGAAAAGAAAAGAAAAGAAAAGAAAAGAAAAGAAAAGAAAAGAAAAGAAAAGAAAAGAAAAGAAAAAGAAAAAGAAAAGAAAAGAAAAGAAAAGAAAAGAAAAGAAAAGAATGGAGGAATTATGTATTTCCTTGTGTTTCTGCTTCTCAGCTGGGTAAAAGCAGGGCAGGTACTGCTGCTGCTAAAGGAAAACTCTAGATGTTTGTTTCTTCCTTCTGTATAATCTTTAGAAGTGAAAATGGTTTTTGAGCTTTCCCTGAGTAAAGAAATACATATTTTCACTAAATGAAGGTTGGAGGAGTGTGAAGTTGTGCAAGTAGTGCCCTACAAACTGTAAATCCTAAAGGTAAATGCACAATGATTTTTTTTCCTCTCCATTTCTTTCCCTGGGTAAGTCACAAAATAAATTTATTTTGTGCAATAAAAAAAATCCTCCCTTTCCCAAGAACAAGCCCTGCCGACACCTGAGCCCATCTGCCTAAGCGCTGCAGCCCTCTGCTGCCTTCAGATACCCCCACAGTCGTGAATAAGTTGAGACCCACTGCTCGGGTGGTGTCTTCTTCACCACCAGCCTGTGCCATACCTTGAGTAATTTCTGTTCTGAAAGCTGCCGTCCAGAGTGAGTTCTGCACGGCTGTCAGGAGAGGGCACCAGGTCCAAGCAAACAGGGTGACTCCACGGTCTGAAGGCTCCAGAAGGGTAAAAGCAAAAGTTTAAGAGGCTTCCTCAGGCTGAAGCATCTCCTGGTGCACCCACAGATCTCCACCTGCCTCTTGGTGCCCACGAGACACCCGGTTCCCAGCCCCACAGAGTGCCAGGGGCATCCCTCAGCTCTGGGTGGGTTTTGCCTCTGCTGTGAAAGCATCCCCGGAGCTGCTGCAAACAAAATCCCGTTCCCCTGGGGCGGGGAGTGCCGGCAGCTGGGCTTTCATCAGGTTGATCTTCCTTCTGCCGTGTCAGATCCTTCATACCCTGGAGGGCAGGAGGGGCGAGCTGAGCAAGCTGCTGCCTCCCACCTCCTCTCACTCTGCAGGGCAGCCCCAGCATCTTCTGGTCCTCTGTCTGCAAAACTGTGAGGAAGGGGAATGTGGGAGGCCGATCGTTCTTAATTCTCAAGTTTGCCTGGAAAACGGAGAAGCTGGAGTGCTTTCCCAGAAGTGCTACTGAAGCCTCACTGGAGAGACCCTGGGCAGTGACTAAAGGTCGGGAAATCCTTGTTGGTGTGAGCCTGGTCACTCTTAGCAGAGAGACCACCCAAGCTTGTGGCCCCTTCCCAGGGCGTGGCTTCTTCCCAAACCAACCTCCTCGCAGCCGCCTCCCGGCAAAAGCGTTGCTGTGACTCGGATTCGAACCGAGGTTGCTGCGGCCACAACGCAGAGTACTGACCACTATACGATCACAGCAGAAGGTGTCCTGCCACACGCCGGGACCGTGGGGAGGGGAGCGCCTGCCCCGAGCCCTCCCCTGGCACGGACACCCAGCGCAGCCCGGCCAACAGATCCTCGCTGTTTTATCGAGGAGGCCACAAATGGGCTGGGATGATGCTGTTCAGAGCTCCAGCAGTACGGAATAGGGCCCTAAATTGTGTAAAACACTGGCAGTGCTGGAATGGCACCCGGGGGAGCGAGGCTGCTGCAAAGGACGGCACTGTTGAGGGGCGTCATGCAGTGGGGCCATCACACTATAATGCCGCAAACTCAGGGTTATAACAGTTTCAGCTAAATCTAAGTTATACAAGAGGTGAGGAGTTCACTAACATTTTAACATCATGTGTGATACAACAAATTTGGGGGAATTCAGTTAAAAATACAACAAACAGCATAAGGGTCTCCACGGGGAGCTGAGTGATGCTGTGGGAAGGATCCAGACAGGCAGGTCCAGGTTACCTGGAATTTCCCCAGGGCCCCCCATCCATCATCCATCATCCCCAGGACCCCACTGCCACCTCGCTGCCTGATCATGATCCCTCTCCATGTTTGCTCACAATTTTATGCCTTGAAAATTGTGTTTTGATGACTCCAGAGCTGCATTTGCTGTTGCTGGCCGTGGATGTAGGTTGGGCTAAGTGTTGGTGGAGAAGAAAGGACTTGGATGGGGTGAGAGCTCCCTGCTCCACATGCTGGGCAGCCCACAGCACCGTGGGTACCATCCCACTGCCGCCTGCTCCCCAGCCCTCCATGCACCACAGGATATGCAGCAGGGGATCCGCGATGCCCCCACGGACCCCGGGGCCCCAACGTGCCCCCACTGGGTCCCTCACCCATGTCCATCAGCCCCATGGTGAGTCCCAGAGAGACTGTGGGCATCTCTGCTCACCGTGGAGCCTCCAGTGCCACGTATGACCCATGGGAGCCACCCAGAAGACAGGTAGAAACAGGATTTAACAGGAAGACAGAACAGGGTTTCCATCCCTGAGAAGGCTCAGGACTGCATTTACAGGCTTCCTGCTTGCAGGTCCTGGTCTTCATGCATGTTTTACACAACATGCACAACACAGCAGGGCATAAGCAAGCCAGGAGGATCCCGGTGGGTTTGGGTGACAGCTTCCTGACCTGTATGGTAGAGGAGCTAACGATGACACAGAAAGACTCACTGGGAGGAGTAGCTGAGTCATTGGAATGTGGTGCTGCCATTCCGAGGGAGAGCCGTGGGACGAGCCCAAGGACAAAGCCCTACCAGGATGCTAGCAAGGTCCCCAGTTAGAGGAGAACAAACATTCAGATCAATCCAGCTCAGTGATATGTGGAATAACTCCGAGAAGTTCTCTCAAAGCATTAGTGAGGACTCTCACGGTGATAGTTAATAGAAGACCAAGAGGGAGAAAGAAGACTCACACAGTTCTACGTACTGTTTACAGACACGAATTTATTAAGACACAGGCACAACACTGTGCAGCAGCAAAGGTCCCCACAGTGAGAATCCTGAACCAGTGTGTCACCATGGCAAGATCTTCCCTTCCCAGTTCAGGAAGGTCCCAGTTTCCTTCTCGGAGAGGGAGGAAAGGACCTTCAACATCCCTTGCACGCTGGCATCAATTGTCAGGGGGGGCTGTGGGGAAGAGGGAGAAACAAATGTGCGCCCTAGGTCAGGACAGGGTCTGCCATGGAGCAGATCATTGCTCAGGGCTCGGGGTTCCCTGGCATGAGAGAGAAGAGGCCAGCACCCAGCAAGAAGAGATCCCAGTCCCTCATCTCGTTCTCTCACGTGCCTCCAGGGTATCTGCCCAGGAGCTCCCACAGAGCTCAGCATGCCTGGGACTGTTCAGTCCCCAGAAAGCTCTGCATTCCTAAGTGAAGAGGTTATTCCAGACCACAGCCAGAATGTCTCTTACCTTAAGTGATGCTGAGCCCCCCATCTCAGTTTGCACCCAGCCAGGGTGGAGAGCGACGCAGAGGATGCCATGCTCCCGGTATGCCAGGGACTGGCACTTGGTCAGCATGTTCAGAGCAGCCTGTGGGGAGACAGGGCAGGGATGGTGGTGGGAGGGGAAGGGGGGCTGCACGGGGATGTGTGCAGATCTCACAGCTGGGGCAGGGATAGGGCAGTTAGGTCCAGTTCCTGGGGTACATGATGCTGCCTAGTCGAGGTCCTATGCCATCATGTCCCTCTGAGGCAGGACACGAGGCAAGGCACATGACTGTGCTGTGAGAGTACCCAGGGACTGATAGGAGCTCAGTCACAGAGCAGAGAGGGCCGTGGACTGAGGAGGAAGTTGGAAGGCATGCACTATCATTTGGAGGGGAAAAGGTCTGGGCTCCCCCCAGCACACTCTGGCAATACCTTGCTGCAACGGTACGAGACAACTTGTCCGAATTCCCATACATAGACATCCTCAATGGAGCCTGCATAGCTGGACATGTTGACGATGGCGGCCTTGCTGCAGCTCAGCCCTGAGCCAGGGCTCCCCTGGGCAGCCTTCTTCAGCAAGGGCAGGAATGCCTGCGAGGAGGAAGAGGAGACAGGGGAGACATGGATGTGGCACAGGGGAGAGGACCAGCTCCTTCCACAGTGGGCAGCATTGGCACCAGCATCAGAACATTCTCCCTCCTCTCCCCACTGCCCCAGCCTGCCAGGCTCCAGCTCCTGAGCTCCAACCCACAGCTCAACGAGCTTCTCATGAATGGAGAACCCCTTGGGCACAAGAGGGGAGGCACGACACCCTCTCAACAGCCCTTCACACCCTCTGTGTCCATCTTGGAGAGCCAGGGACACAGGAAGGGATGCTCCCTGGAGCTATGCTGCAGTGCTAGGACTCACCTGTCCCAACAACATGGGTCCAACTGTGTTGGTGGTGTAAGTCTGGATCATAGTCTCCACCGTCTCCTTATCAAGTTGTTTTGGGTTTGCAGTTCCAGCATTGTTGATGAGGATGGTCAGCCCTGAGCCCCCCAGGAGCTCCTCGACTCTGGCTGCAGCCGCCTTGATGCTGGCAGGGTCGGTGACTTCTGCAGAGCCGATGAAGGGAAGGTTACTGCCCTTGTGCTTATGGTGGCTTGGAGCCCGCTGTGTTCCCCCAGAGATGGCTTTGCCCACTGGCCCCACAGGTACCAGCCCATTGGCACAGCTCTCCTCCAGCATGGAACTCTCTGGGTGTGCCCAGTGTCTGGACACTTGCCAGAGGAACTGGGGCAAAGGCTCCCCACGTCAGAGCACTTACCGAGTGGGATGATGACCAGGTTGGAGTGCTTGGAGGCCAAATTCTGCAATTCCTGCAAGAGAGGGCACTGTGTGGGCACAGAGAGGCAGGAGGGGCTGCGCAGAGGCTCAGCCCTTCCCAAGCAAAGTCTGTGTCACTCCAGATCTGATCCTGAACCACAGCACACCCAGCACCCTGACCCAGCTGCCCTGAACGCAATAGATGGGGAGTGCTCCGTGACCAAGTGCCACTGTTCCCTCCACACAGGCCATGCACAGCTGCCCCCAAGAGAGTCCTAGCCTGGCTGCCCTGTGCTGTGGGTGCCCGGCTGCAGCTCCAGCCCTTTGCAAACCCCCTCTCTGCTCCAATTTCCCCCTAGCACTGAATATTCCCGTCCCCCAGCATAGCCACTGCCTCCCAGCCCAGCCTCACCTGTGCTCGCTGTCCCTTGGGGTCCCGACAGGCTGCAAACACCCACTGGGGTGGGTTTGGCATCTTCAGGAAGTGCTGGATGAATCCCAGGCCGAGGCCCCGGTTGGCCCCAGTCACCAGGACAGAGCGGACAGAAAGCTCTCCCATGTTGCTTCTCCCTCTGCTCCAGCTCACACTGTTTGCTCAGCTCCCTAATGTTTCCTTATAATGTTTTCCACGGACACTCCACCCACTCAGGGCTTGCACCAACCCTTGGATCCAGGTACAGCTTCTCCAGACCTTCAAACTCCAGGACATAGATCCTGGCTGGGAGCCCATCCTCATTACCAAAGGGCAAAAATCACTTGGCTTTTTAAGGCAAATTCTGATGGCGTTGGGAAACCTGGTGCTATGACCCAGGGGAGTCTGTTCGGGGTGAGGAGGGAGGGAGTGGTATATGGAAGGGATGTGGAAAGCTCCATGCCTCAGGTAGGTTTGACATTTCACAAGACAGGCTTTCCAAATCGGACCCACAGTGCACAGGGTGATCTCACCCCCTTCCCAGGTCCCCTGAGCCAGGTCGTGCCTCAGATGGCCATGAGCAGACATTCTCTGCCTTGCTCTTGCCTCTTCCAAGCCAGTGCCCATTCCCTGCTTGTCAAGCCGAAGATCCGCGGAGTGGAGGAAACCCAGTGGATCCAGTCCCCTGTCGGAAGGATGGGGACCTGCATGGCCTGCACATCGCCGACTGCTGGCCCTGCACTCCACCTATGCACCAGCTGGGGGCTTGTCACGCCTTAACAGAGCATCGGTGTCTTTGCGTCAGGAGTTTCTGCCGCTCCTGGAGCAGGCGGCGAAGGGCACAGGGAAGGAAGGGCTGAGCTGCAGCAGGGCCGCCGTCATCAACATCTCCACCAAACTGGCATCCATCGGGCTGTGCCTCGGGGTGCCAGAGGCCCCCATGTACCCGTACCGTGCCAGCAAGGTGAGGTGCCAGGGGAGGTGCCGGGGATGCTCTGCCATGCATGGTGCCCGTGGAGGGAGGAAGGCCATGGGGGCACCCCCACCCCGGTCACCCACCCCCTGCCTGGTTCTCCCAGGCAGCAGCACAGACACCGGGACAGCAGCAGCCGGGACTGAGCCTTTCAGGCGGATTGTACTGATGCTTTGCCCAGGGGCCAAGTCCCATTTCCCATCTCCACGGCCATTTTCTGGCTGGGAAATGTGCCCCCTCCTGCCCTCCAATGCCCCAGGTCATGCTGGCAGGGCTGTGCTTCTTCCAGGCTTCACATGGTGACAAGGTGCTTTGCTGCCAAGCTCCAAGAAGAGAAGGGCTTGGGAAGCAGCTCCTCTCCCCTTCCCCACCTCACAAATGTCACTGCAGCCCCCTTATGCCCCCACCTCTGTAAATTTTGGGAGCTAATGTCTCCCTGCTCCATCTCCGCATCCTTAGTCTCAACCCTCCCACTGAACCCAGCACACGCTCCCCATGTGCTGCCTGAGCACAGTGTGTCCGTCTGTCTGTCCCACCTGTGACCCAGCATCCCTCAGCTGAGGGGAGAGGGCAGCTGGTCCCTGTGACCCCCAGCCCCTCTGGCACCCCAGCCCGCAGCTGGGCAGGAGGAAAACCAGCCCTCCAGGGGCTTGGAAGATCTCTCTTCTCTCAGGAGAGGGGCTCTGCTCTGGATTCTCCGGTGTCTCCTGGAGGGGAGGTCTCCAAAAGTTCGTTATGGTGCCATGGCACCTGTAGGCTGTAAATCATGGCGGTGCCAGGGCCAGCTGCGGGTTGGGTGGCAGCTGTGGGAGGAGGAGTGGGACATCCGGGAAGGGGCCGCCCCACGAGTTGGCAGCACATGGCAGAGCCAGCTGGTCTCAAAAAGTTTTATTGAGGATGTGGGGCAGGTGGGAGCAGTGGCAAAGGGTCCTGCTGCCAGGATCCTAAACGGGCATTTCACCAGGGCACGACCTTCCCTTCCCAGTCCAGGAAGGTGCCGGTGTCCTTCTCGGAGAGGGAGGAGAGCACCTTCAGCATCCCTTTCACGCTGTCGTCCACTGTCACAGGGGGCTGTGGGGCAAAGGGGGAGAGGCAGCCTGTGCCCGAGGCCATGGAGCAGCCAAGGCTGGTGGAAGGAGCTGCCCCACTGCAAGGAGAAAAGCTGAAAACTTGGGATACCCTGGACAGGGGGTCAGAGCAGGGAACTGAGCACCCGGGAACCCAGCACCCAGGACCAGGACAGGGGGATCTGCCCTGGCAGTGATTGGGCAGGGAGGGAAGTCCTGTACAGGCAGGAGATCAGAGCAGTAATTTCCACCTGTGGAAAATCAGCACAGGGGCTCTGACGGACCTGCCATGGTGGAATTCCTACCATCTGTCCAGAGGAGCTGCCCAGGTCCGTTTGCACCCAGCCAGGGTGGAGAGCGACGCAGAGGATGCCATGCTCCCGGTATGCCAGGGACTGGCACTTGGTCAGCATGTTCAGAGCAGCCTGTGGGGAGACAGGGCAGGGATGGTGGTGGGAGGGGAAGGGGGGCTGCAAGGGGACCTGCAGCTGTGGCAGGGCAGGGGAAGCAAATCGGTCCCCAGCACGGTGTGACAGTACCTTGCTGCAGCGGTACGAGGTAAGGTGCATCAGTTCCCAACCATAAAGAGCAGTGATGGAGCCACCAATGCTGGACATGTTGACGATGGCTGCCTTGCTGCAGCTCAGCCCTGAGCCAGGGCTCCCCTGGGCAGCCTTCTTCAGCAAGGGCAGGAATGCCTGCGAGGAGGAAGAGGAGACAGGGGAGACATGGATGTGGCACAGGGGAGAGGACCAGCTCCTTCCACAGTGGGCAGCATTGGCACCAGCATCAGAACATTCTCCCTCCTCTCCCCACTGCCCCAGCCTGCCAGGCTCCAGCTCCTGAGCTCCAACCCACAGCTCAATGAGCTTCTCATCCACTGAGAGCCCATCAGGCTCCAGAGTGGAAGCAGGACCCCCTCCCACCTGCCTTTCACACTCCCCCAGGACGGCCCAGCTTGGGTGAGGGTCTCACCTGGCCCATCAGCAGAGGCCCAACCGTGTTGGTGGTGTAAATCTCAGTCATGTCCTCCAGTGTCTCATTATCAAGAGTCTTAGGCTTGACAATTCCAGCATTGTTGATGAGAAGGTTCAGCCCAGAGCCCCCCAGGTGCTCCGCAACCCTGCCTGCAGCCGCCTTGATGCTGGCAGGGTTGGCAACTTCTGCAGAGCCGACATAGGGGAGGTCAGTGTCCCTGTGGTGGCTTGGGGCCCCCTGTGTGCCCCCAGGAACGCGCCCCCCACAGCTCCCTCCCGTGTGGGGTTCCCAGGGCTGTGACGAGTGCCCAGGCATTTGCCAGAGGAACTGGGGCAAGAGGGAACCTACCGAGGGGGATGATGACCAGACTGGGATGTTTGGAGGCCAAATTCTGTAATTCCTGCAAGAGAGGTCACAACACTGGCACTGACAAAGCTGGAACAGCTGTGCAAAGGCTCTCCTAGCAAAGCCAGTCTAAGCCTGTGCCCAGCACCCTGCTCCAGCTGCCCCAGTCCCAATGGATGGGGAGTGCTCCGTGTCTCTCCCCCACACCACGGACCTCTGTGCCCTCCACACATCCCATGCCAAGCTGCTGCCATGGACACCCCTGCCCTGCTGCCCTGTGCTGCGGCTGCCCCGATGCGGCTCTAACCCTTTTCAAACCCCCTCGCAGCTCCAATCTCCACTCTGGCACTGAGTGCTCCCGTCCCCCAGCACAGCCACTGCCTCCCAGCCCAGCCTCACCTGTGCTCGCTGTCCCTTGGGGTCCCGACAGGTTGCAAACACCCACTGAGGAGGTTTTGGCAACCTCAGCAGATGCTGGATGAATCCCAGGCCGAGGCCCCGGTTGGCCCCAGTCACCAGGACAGAGCGGACAGAAAGCTCTCCCATGTTGCTTCTCCCTCTGCTCCAGCTGGTGCTGTTTTCTCAGCTCTCTAATGTTTCCTGATAGCATATTTCAGACACACCCCAGTCACTCAGGGATTGCACCAAACCTTGGGTCCTCTCCAGGTGGAGCAACATCTCCATGTCTTTTTGCTCTAGGGCACATATCCTGGCTGGGAGCCCGTCCTAGTTACCTAAAGGCAAAATTCACTTGGGTGTTTCAGGCAAATTCTGCTGTTCTTGGGTAACCTGCTGCCGTGATCCAGGTGAGGCTGTTGTGGATGAGGAGGGAGGGAGCAGTAGTTGGTTGATGTGGGAAGTTCCATGGCTTGGGTGGGCTTGACTGCTTCACAACCATCCTGTGGGCTCGATGGTCTTTGCACATTGTAGTGGGTTGTGTCTCAGATGTCCCTGAGCAGATGTTCTCTGCCTCTCCTCTTCCAAGACAATGACCACTTGCTCATTGTTGAGTAAAAGACCCAGTTTCTGCTGTGGTGGTGCTAAGACAACATCACCATGGACCTGTTTGAGAGAAAACTGCATTTTGCACATTCCATCACAGCATCTCAGCATGGGATAGTAAATCCCTTTGATATTCCTGCATTGCCAGTCGGATCTGGCATGGACATCTCTCTCCAGCTCTACAGGGCTTTGTAAATTCACTCTGCACTCTGGAACAGGCAGGTTGGTGGCAGCCCCAGTCCTCTTCTGCTTCTGTGGCAAGCTCTGCCAGCAGATGTTCATTTCCCTTCACACATGGAGTAAAACTTACCATTTTGTTTGCCTGGTCCTGGTAATAAAGCCCAGCACACGTAACAGAAGTGCACACAAACACACCGTGCTTTTTGGCATGGCAAAAGAGAAATAATCTCTGCTGGCAGGTGGTAACCTCCGTTTCCCCTTTGGGAACTTGTGGAAAATGTTCCTCGCTAATGTATTGGCTTGGTTCCTCCCCTATTATTCATAAGACTTTGCATACAGGTAAAATATCAGCACATTAAGCAGTCACACACCTTTCAGTCACTTGGTCAACCTCATGGCCACCAAGACTGGAGTTTGACCCCTCTCCCTTCTACTGCTTTTCTTTCACAGCAATGTCCCTTTTTGTGGTCCCACAGTCCTGTCTGCACCAGCATCCCATGAACTGCTTTGGCATCGATGGCCATCCAGTGCTGTGCTATCCAGCTTCTGGGTAAAACATTCCTCTGCGGGAACACGGCAGCAGCAACTGGCTCCTTCCCTCTGCGCCTCGGCAGCTTGTATGGTGAGCTGATCATGTATCTCCTCTCTGCTCCCTTCCTCACCTCTGCCAAGCCTCAGCCTCTCCTTCAGTTCCATACTTTTTTTCCCATTTTCTTTCCTGAGGTTAATCAGACCTCGAATTTTCTGCATGGGGTTGAGAGACTCCTTTTGCCTTGTGAATTCCTACCACTTACCAGAGGTACAAAGCTCTGGGTTTTTCAGCTGTCTCAGTTTTATTGTCTCAGACTGATCTCTCACTGAGGAACTGCCAGATGGCTGGACTGGCATTCAAGCTCCTGTGGATCATTTCAGTGTTTCCTTTTAATGACCACAGACCTCAACTACACTCGCCAACAGATGCCATTTGGACCAGAGCTCAGCTCCTCCAAACAGACTTCCGTGGTTTTCTTCCTCTGGGCAGAGGATGAGGCCATCACCCACAGTCTGTTTGAAAGCTCCACAGTGCCTCAGAACCAGATAGCACCAGAAACCAAATAATCAACCTTTTAAATCTCCTGGTTTTGCTGTGTCACCACATTTGTGTAGCCATCCAATAGTTTTTGGAGTTGTGACTTTATAATGTTGACTTTGCTGTGGGGCCCCATGTTCATTATAGATTATTAGACTCCAAACAAACGCTGCTTCACCAGGATTCAGAGTCCAACCTGGTAAAAAGTGGCAGAGGGGAAAGCAACCAGCCTCACTGCCTTACAGCCCAGCCTTGTCACAAGGGCTGCTGCTGTCCCCAACCCTCTGGAAGGGACCTCAGACCAGCTCCTAAGAGGGGATTCCAATGGTTCTTTCGCTCTGAAATGTTCTTGCATGGTCTAAACCTCAAGCTGAGCATTAAAGTCCTTAAAATCATGGGTTGGAAAAGACCTCTAAGACCAACCAAGAGTCTAACCATTCTGCTAACGCTGCCAATTCCACCACTAAATCAGGTCCCCATGTGCCACATCCTCACGCTTTTTGAACACTTCCAGGGATGGTGATGCCACCATTTTCCTGAGCAGCCTGCACCAATGCTTGGATTTTCGTGAAGAATTTTTCCCTAATATCCAATCCAAACATTCCCTGGCACAACGTGAGTCCGTTTCCTCTTGTCACTTGGGAGAAGAGACCAACCCTCACCTGGCTACACTGTTTTTTCAGGGAGTTGTAGAGAGCAAAAAGGGGCCCCCTGAGCCTCCTTTCCTCCAGGCTGAGCCCTCACAGCTCCCTGAGCTGCTCCTTATCCGACTTGTGCTCCAGACCCTTCCCCAGCTCCACTGCTCTTCTCTGGTCATGCTCCAGCCCCTCAATGTCCTTCTTCTTGTGAGTGGCCCAAAACTGGACAAAGGATTCAAGGTGCAGCCTCTCCAGTGCCAAGCACAGGGGCACTGTACTCTCCTCTTCCATGACCCCCCAGGCAGCTCAGAATTTCACCTAAGGATGTTTCTCAAATCTCAACGCTGAGAAGACCCAGGAGCCAGTTCTCCAGTCACACCTTGTCCTCCCTCATTTGCCGCAAGCGCAGGTGTGCTCACACTCACGGAGGTGATTGCACAATGACAGTCCTGCTTATAGAAACACGCTTTTCTCTGCCTGCCAGGGGAATGGGGGTGTGGCACAATTAGCTCTAGCACATTTAATCTACTGTAAATAAGAATAAACTGGTTTCTATTTATCAAGCCAATTTGTTCCTCAACGCATTCAGGTCTGTTTGAGACATGTCATCATGTATTAGTCACTTGCTAAGGAATCAATAGGTCGTGATGAATGAGCCACTGATCAAAGGGTAGGGTGAGACCCAGCACTGTAAGTGAAGCTGGGCAGGCTCCCACCCGCCCTAACTCATTTTCTTTTGGGCTAAAGAGGATTAGTGATCTAGTGAGGGTTGGAACCACGTGATCTGTAAGGGCTCTTCCAGCCGAAGCCATTCTGTGATTGTATGATATGATTCCATGGCTAGTGACATCCCATTGCAAAAGAATGCAGGGACTAGGGGTGAGAGCCTGAGCTTAACTGCAGCTCCCAAGCAAGGTTTCCCATGGCCCCTTTGTCATGGCTTTGCTGTTTTCCAAGAAGACTGATCCAGGTCATGCCCGCATTATATCAGAGCCGGAGAGGCACTTTGGACAAGGGCATGGAGTAACAGAACCAGAGAATGGCTTCAAGCCGAGAGAAGCCAGTGTTAGATTGGGTAATAGGAAGAAATTTTTCCCTGTGAGGGTGGGGGGGCCCTGGCACAGGTTGCCCAGAGAAGCTGTGGCTGCCCCATCCCTGGAAGTGTCCAAGGTCAGGTTGGATGGGGCTTGGAGCAACCTGGTCTACTGGAAGGTGTCCCCACTCATGGCAGGGTGGTTGGAACAAGATGGTCTTTAAGCTTCCTTCCAACCCAAACCATTCTGTGATTCTATGACTCTGAGACTTCAAACGCTCAGGTCTCCATTCAAACTCCCTTGGGCCACAGCATTTGGACCCACTGTCAGCCTGGGGCCTCACACCGAGTTCAGAACCTCTTCTCTGGGGATATTCAAGCAGTCAAGGTGCCTCAGCTACCTGGGTGCAGCCCTGCTGGCAGCACTGGCAGCTGACCACAGGGACAGAACCGCGTTGCCAGGACCCCCGGGGACACCACGGATCTTTTCTGCCCTCCTCTAAGGATGGAGGGATGGGTTATCCTTCCCGCTTCAGCACGATTCCGTGAAGAGGGACCTCAGAACTACCAAGCAAGACAAATTTGCTCTCCCACCACCACATTTGCTTATGCTCCATCTCAGGAACACTAAGGCACAGGCTTAAATGACCAGCTTGTGATCGTCTTGGTTTGACATCCATGTGTTAAACTGAGAAAAGGAGGCACGTGTTAGTTTAAGAATAAATACAGTAATAATCCAGATCTTAAAAAAAAATCACTAAGTCTTATTAAGGAAAAATATTTCGTCATGAAACAGTGACTACAATCTTTAAGTTAAAAAGCATATTGAAAATTTACTTCCTGCAAACGAGTTAAAAGCTGAGCACCCTGCTACTCCAAAAATGGCATGCTGACGTAGATGATGTGACCCACTGCACACAGAGCTGAGCAGAAAACTCCAGTCTGTGAACAGCAAAACTTCATATTGTTCCGTAAGCAGCTGTGGGGACTGCACACTGCTTGGGTAAAACAGGCTGCAATGGTATTTTATCGGCAGAAATTAAAAAATCCCATAGTTGTTCCTTCTGGCTTCAAACCATATTTGTTAAGAGGGAGGGGAAAAACTTAATTGTCTTTTTTTCTTTTTTTCCTAAGATGTTTTCCCCCTCTCCCTCTAACTGCATTTTTCTTTTCTAATTACAGTGACCAAAGCAGCAGTTGGATCCATCAGCTCAGTGCAAAGGACATGTGCCCACATGTATTTTGTTTTTTACAGTGCGGAAACTTAAACGGAATTACAAGATCAACGAGCAGATAACAGGAATGACTAGTTTACATTTTTAGCTAAGTGATCTCAAATATTTCTTTGTATTCTTACAGAAGGTTTAGTGGGATGTGTCATAGCAAAGAGGGGGGATTCTATGATTTATACTCTGAAGTACTTAAAATGCATCAATATCAGGCTCAGGCTTTACCAGGCAGCAGGAGTTTCCTAATCCACTTGGGGAAGCTTTGGGGTTTTTTTTGTTTTGGTTTGGGTTTTTGTTTGTTTGGCTGGTTGTTTGTTTTGTTTTGTTTTTTTTTTTCTTTTTGGCTGCGTTTCTTATTATTACCTTCTGGAAGCCTCTCGGCTCTTAACTAACAAGCTTTTCAAAGAATCGATAATCCCCTATTTTAGATGGGAACAGAAGCATAAAAGCGGGTCAAGCAATGTTCTCGCCGGGAAGTATTTGCTCAGAGCTGCCTTTCTTTCACGGGTCACATTTGCATTCCGAACGGGCTCCTCCTGCCTTCAGCCGTGGCTGCGCATTAACCATTTCTGCACAGCAGATCAGGGGGGATCCTTGTATCCAAGGCATTTTGAAACAAGCACCTAGGAAGAGCTTGTTAATGTAATTTGCCTGCGGTGTGCAGGATCTCTGTGGAAGAGGTGGCCAAAACCACAGTGTGGTTCACCGTGACTGTTCATACCCCAGTCCTCATTTGCACAGGAGGAGGCAGCAAAAGGAGAATGGGACCTTTAATCCAAATATCTGCCATAAGGAGGGTTTCTTATTTTTAGTCTATTTATTAGTATAATCAAATATTTTGATTAAATCTCAACTTCTGTACATATATATATATATAAAAAGAGGTTCTCAAAGCATTTTAATATCCCGAAGTAAACTGGGGAGCAGAGGCTCAAACACAGAGAAGGATGAAGTTAACACAAATCACCCGATGCTACCACTACATTGATATATGTATTTAGTTTCTGATTTATCAGTACCAGAGATGATTTGTCTAGTGTTTGTCAAGCAAGGCTGAAAATGAGCAACAGAAATAACGATCCTTAGATGAACCAGGGTTGCTCAGTCATTACTTTGCTGTTGAGCTCCTGATTGTGTCCTCACCCTAATGGGATTTTAATGTTGTTTGTGCATCTGGTTGGCCATATAACAGCTGAAAATAAAACACCAACACCCACACCCAGGCTGGCAGCAGGGCTGGTATATGCAGGCCCCTTCCAGACACTGTCCTCCAGGTGATGTTCATTGTCTCTTTTCTGTGTTCCCTTTTCCCCTCAAGCCCCGTTTTCCCACCCCTAGATGCCAGCAAACCTTTTCCTTGCTTTCCTCCTTAACTACACCTTCAGTACAACCGTTGAACCAGGTACCTGACACTCAGCAACAAAAACAAGAATAAAACATCCCCCAAAATAGTTGCACCCCCAACTGCAGTCTAAGTCACAGAATGGTTTGGGTTGGAAGGGACCTTAAAGACCATCTCATTCCAATCCCCTGGAATTGGGGAGGACATGGGCAGGGACACCTTCCACTATCCCAGGCTGCTCCAAGACCCATCCAACCTGGCCTTGGAGACACTTCCATGCCAGGCACAGCTTCTCTGGGCAACCTGTGCCAGGGCCTCACCACCTTCACAGGGAAGGATTCCTTCCTATTACCCAATCTAACCCCACCCTCTGTCAGTGTGAAGGCATTCTCTCGTTCTGTTACTCCATGCCCTTATCCAAAATCTCTCTCCAGCTCTCTTGTAGACCCTTTAGGTACTGGAAGGGGCTCTAAGATTTTCACGGAGCCTTCTCTTACCCAGGTTGAACAATCCCTTCTCTCTCAGCCCTTCCTCATACGAGAGGTGCTCTAATCTCTGAAGATCTTCATGGCCCTATTTATTCAACAAATTTACTGCAGCTGATTGTCAGGGAAAGAGCCAAATCAGGCGCATCTCCGGGCAGGCAATAAAAACCGCTGTGATGGGGTTGGTACCTCCTGGTGCTAAATGGGTTTAGGGTTTCCTTTATTACCCCTACCTAGGGTAAAGGTTACCGGGCTTAAGATACTGAAGACACCACCCAAGAACTCCTGCAAGCTTTCTGCCTCGCACACCACCTTTGGGAAGAGATGGGGGTTTCCTCAGCACCCCCCCGACCCCGCGCATCCCTCCTCCCCGCGGGGGCGTCAGGGCTGGGATGCGGTTGGTGTGTTCGTACAGAATATTAGTTGGGAAGGCAAAAATACACCCCGGGCGCGTGTGTGCCCCCCCGGTGCCGGTCAGCGGGGTCGGGGGGCGGTGCCAGGCGGGCCCTGGGAGGCGGCGATGGCGGCGGCGCGGACGGTGCTGCTGACCGGCTCCAACCGCGGCATCGGGCTGGAGCTGGTCAAGCAGCTGCTGGGGTCGCCGAGACCCCCCGCCTGGATCTTCGCCACCTGCCGGGACCCCGAGGGGGCGGGAGCCCAGGTCAGTGCGGGCACAGGGGGGCGGCGGCGCCCGCGGGTGCCGCGAACGGGTGACACGCTCGGGCACAGCTCGCTGCCGCCGCAGGGATCGGCTGTTCGCTGCGTGCCCTGCCCCCGGTGAAAGTCGCCTGAAAGTGCTCCGGGTGAAGGATCGGCCCCTGGGCTATTTTGGGCCGCGTTAAGGGGGTGTCCCGACCCGCCCTCCCGTGCCAAGGCTTCGCCGCGACCCGCCCTCCCGTGCCAGGGCTTCGCCCGTGCGCCGCGGGCACGGCCGGAGCCGGGCTGACTCAGTGCCTGCGGCTGGATGAGGAAGTGGGAACGGCAGCGGTGCTGCTCCGGCTGAATCGTCGTGCTGCCCTCTGCAAAATGTGGGGATTCAAAGCCTGGGATCTGCAAAACTGGTGGCCCGTGGAGCTGTGGGATCCCCCTCCTCCTGCTTCCCACTTCGCTAAAATGGGAGAGACTCACACGTGTTGCTTCTGCAGGGAATCGCAAAGCCTCCCTGTGCTTCCAGCTTCCCTTAGGTCCAGCTTTTCGGTCTTCTGCTTGCTGTGTCCCACTGAAAAACAAGCAGGGAGAAGTTTGCTCTCTGATAGATCCCAGCTCCAGCTGACTTGTTTGCTGCATCTTCTTGCATGTGTGCTAATTCCATCTCAGGCGTAATCCTGGCACAGTGAGAATCCACCCTGCCAAGCCAGGGCTGCCCAGCTCCTGCTGCTGCTGTTGCCTAAGTTGGCTGGGTCAGAGCTAGGTCAGGTCTCTTATTTTTGCCTTGTTCTTCTCTCTACCCACAACTTGCAGGACTCAGGCAATGGTGAGATCACAGACTTGCCACAGGACATCGAGGGTAGAGTGTGACTCCACCAGGCTGGGGCCATATTGCTTCTCCTGCCCCTTTGTGCCTGGATCTGCTGTTGGGGTGGGTGAAGCTCATGCTGAGATGGTATGAGACTCTTGAGGCCAGCAGCTGGACAAAAGAGGGGAGGAGAAACATCTGTTGGCCACCACAAACCATTTAGATGGATTTTCCATCATTTCCTGTGCCCAGGGCTAATGTGGGAACATGGGGTCTGGTGGGGAAACCCAGAGATAAGTGAAGGTGGACCACAGCCTGTGCCAGCAGCTCTCCCATTCCTTGTTGGTTGGATGAGTCTTCTCACAAGAAACCACCAGTTCATGTTTCTCCTTCAGCATTCTTCCATGTCTGGAAGAAGTTTTCAGTTCTAAAAGTAATCCATGGTGTTTTTGATTCTGTTGCCTGAAAGCTGCTATAGTTGAAGGAGGCTCAGAGCAAAGAGTTTCTAGAGACTGTGGAGTGGAAAGTTTCCTTTTTTGGAAAAAGCTTCTGAATCCTCCACTGTGTGAGTAGGCACAGACAGGCAGCCAGGATGACCAATGGCTGAAACATAAAAAGTTAATTTATTTCTGTTATCTCGGTAACCAGGAGGTCCCTGACAACCCTGGGTAGAGTACAGAGGTGCAGGAGATGCAGGCACCGTTAAGATCCATGCTTCCATATCACTGGCTGCTGTTCACGTGGTTTATCAAGGGTTATTCCCGGCTGTAAGGTCACTTGAATGATTTACAGTCCTCCTGCACAGTCTTCTGCTTTTAACCCATTCCTCCCAATATCCACATTTGGTGAAAACAGTCAATAAAAATGTGCAAAGTGGTTCATTTCACTCGAGTGGGTGGGGTGCAGTGTCCAGAGCAGAGTGGGTCTGGGATGAGACTATGTAACTTCCCCAAAGGTCTGATGCTGGCACTCACAGCTGTTCCTCCTCCACCTCACTTCCAGCAGCCTCTGGGAGACACCTCTGGCTGTATCCCCAGACAGTCTGCATCATTTCCTGGGTGAGCTGGCCCTTCAGGGTTTGCTCTCATCCTTTGCTGTGGCTCTGGCTGGGCTGTGCACATATACTCTTTGGGAGAGTGCAATATCTTGTACTTGCGGCCGTGTCGTGCTCTCTGCACGTGCACGTTGCTTTATGAGGCCCAGGAGAAGCCTGGGGACCAAGGCAGGTCCCCAGCCCAGCCTGTTCACAAGCACTGAGAAACATCTGGAAGATGTTTCCCTCGGGGTGGGCCATCGCTGGTAGCCCAGGATGATGCTTGGCATTGCCTCTGCCTTGTGCTGATTGTTTCCGTGTCTCTTTTTGTAGGAGCTGAGAGACCTGGCATCCAAACACCCAAACCTGGTTCTTGTGAAGCTGGGTAGGTGCACTCTGTCTCTGAGCTGGTAAATTTATGGCTGCTGGCCACGCTTGGCCCATTTCTCCTTTCCTCCCTCCCTCCCTCCCTATCTTCAGGCTGTACACAGAAATCTAGTTCTTCAGAGCTTCTTTAAGTCCTGCTGCCAAAAGTCCAGACCTGTCTCTGCCTCAGTACCCCATTCCCTCCAGCCTTCTTGATCCACGGCCACAGGACCAGGATTTTCTTGAGACCCATCCTGGGCAGCCTCTGGCTCCCCCAGCCAAGTGGCCACATCCTTGCTCTGCCATGCAGCTGAGCTGCCTTGATCCCAAGTCCCAGCTGAGACTAAGAGGGCTCTGGGAGGAAAGCAGCTCCTGTGGAAACACAGTATGATCAGCCCAGAGCCCGGGCAGCAGCTGTAGGACCTTGCAGACCTATCCCACAGCAGGTCCCAGCACAGCTCCCTTGGGGACCTGTCCCCCCCAGGACTGACTGTTCCTGGGTTCCCCAGAAGTTGCTCAGGTGTGGACTTGGGAGGTGGTTGGTGCCTGCTGGAAACTGAGCCAGCATGGGAGCCACAGCAGCGCTTTGCCCCCATGGTGGGCTTTGCCCGGTGGGCTGCCCCGGGGCAGGGCCTTCCGCTGCTGGCGGTGGGGCAGAGGAGGCAGTTTTGGGATGAGTTGGGATGTGTGGGTGCCGCGGTGCTCAGAGCTGGTTTCACAGCACCATCTGGTGCTCACGGGTGGAAGAGCCGCGCGGGTCGGGATGTGCGGCTGTTCCGCAGCATCTTCACCTCCCTCTTCCCCCCAGCACCCCCGCGGCTCTCAGACTCCAGTCTCTCCCACTGCAGATGTCTCAATTCCCTCTGCTATCACCGAGGCGGCGAAGATCGTGGAGGGGAAGCTGAACGGCCTGGGCCTGAACCTGCTGATAAACAACGCCGGCATCTACACCCCCACGGCGTCGCTGGACACGGTCGATGCCGAGGACATGATCAGGACCTACAAGACCAATGCAGTGGGGCCGATGCTGATGGCCCAGGTACGAGCGAAGCTCTGGGGATGAAGTTCACCATGGAATTTGGCCCAGCTTGAGGGTATCCCGGGCTGTCTGTGGTCACAACGGAGATCTTGGAGGGCTTTGCCAAGTTTCCTGGGGCTGCAGGGGGGAGGGGGCAGTGCTAGGGCTGCTCTCACAGTCCAAGCCCTCTGTAGCCCCCCTGCATTGTGCTGGGAGTAGGCAGGACCACTGCAGCAAAACACCTGGGCTCTCCTGACTTCCCACCGATCTTCCTCTTTCTCCCTGGGGCACAGTTGCCATAAGTGGGGCTGGCTTGAGGCACAGGTGTCCCACAAGTTTGCTTCTCCCCAGGCATTCCTGCCTCTGCTGAAGAAGGCTGCCCAGGAGAGCAAAGAAAAGGGCCTGAGTTGCAGCAAGGCAGCCATCATCAACATGTCCACTGCCATGGGGTCCATCAAGAAAACATCCGATTCCTTCTTCAAACCTGTCATCTCCTACCGCTGCAGCAAGGTATGGAGGCTGGCAACCTGCCCGTGCTCCTGAGCTTGCTGGGAGTCAGTGCTGCCCCTTGCCAGGCCTGATCTCAGGGAAGCACCTGAGATTGCGAGATGGAGGGACTGGTCCATGCTTAGAATTGCCCAAGTTCTTGTGGCATGTCCGTGCCCACCCAGGGGAGACACACAATGTCTCTTGAAGACCTGGCATTGCTTTTTCTCCCTCAGCAAGAGGGAAGGGAACCTGGTTCCTGGAGCTTTTTGCTGCCCATGGCTGATGCTTCCTTCGTCCCCCAGGCTGCCCTCAACATGCTCACCATGTGCCAGGCTCTGACCTACGGGGAAGCCGGGATCCTCTGTGTGGCACTGCACCCTGGATGGGTGAAAACAGACATGGGCACCCAGGAGGTGGGTTCCAGCTGAACAGGTCGAGAGGGGAGCCCATGGGTGGGACCCAAGCCTACAAGACTTCACAGGAGGTGGCTCAGGTGGCTGAGGTGGCTCTTGGAAGAAGGCCTTCATGTGAAAATGAGCTGCCTCTTGGTTCTTCAAGTTTCCCACATGTGTGGTGGGCCACTGCAGAAGATGTGATGCTGCCTGGGAAATGGCATATTTCCACAACACATATCCAGGGTGAGCAGGACACCTCTTCAGGGGGAAAAGGGGCTTTGGGCAGCTTAGAGGTGTGCAGAGAAACTGAGTCTGACAGAACAGGGAGGAGAGGAGCAGCACCATTCCATCCAGTGCCCCCTTCCTCCAGGACCCGCAGGTCCACAAGGCCTCCACGCATCCTGCAGGATCCATGTTTTGCAGTGGGCATGGTCCCTGCAGCCACTGGAGTTTTGAGAAGCCTGCACGTAGCACCCCGTTTGCAGCAGGAATCTCCTCTGTGCCCGCTTTGGTTAAACCTGTGGCTGGCTTTCCAGCCCAAGCCACCTCCATCCAGTGATGGATGGCTTGTCCCAGCTCCTGTGGTTCTCTGCTCAGTCTGAGTGCAAGTCTGCCTATGTACATGAGCCCAGTGGGTGCTGGTGGGTGGCCTGGAATGATGGTGGTGTCTCGTTGTGCCCGTTGCAGGCTGACCTGACAGTGGACACAAGCGTGCGGGGGCTGCTGTCTGTGCTGCCGATCCTTTCCGAGAAGCACAGCGGGACTCTGCTCAACTGGGAAGGTAAAGCCATCCCCTGGTGACCGCTCTCTGTCTCTGCAAGGGACCTCACGGTGCCAGGGGACTCCCTGGGTGCACTGGAGCACCAGGATGCTCAGTCCTCTGTGGTCTGCAAGGAACCTACTTGGGACTCGGTGGGTGTACAGAGTGTGATCCCTGCCTTCACCTTGCTAATAAATAAAGTCAATTAATACCTTCTCCCAGCTGCAGTGTCCCCGCTGAGACTGTCTCTGCCCTGGAGATGGCCCCTGCAAAAAATAGCCTGGCATTAATGGTTGGACTTGATGATCTTGGAGGTGTTTTTCCAACCTAAATGATTCTATGATACTAGCAGTCTGTCTGCCTTGCCATCAGTTGCTCTGAGCTGAAGGGAGGTCCCAGGGGGTCACCTCTCTGCCCCAAGGTGAGCTGTGCCCCAGCAAGCTCCAACAGCAGCCCCTGCAGCCTCATCAGTCACAGGCAGCAGTGAGTTTTCTCATCAGCTCTAGTTCCTCCCAAGCCAGTGGCATTTTGGTGGTCGAGACTTTCAAGGCTGGGAAAGGGAGAGCATGGAGTATTACCAGGCTGGGCTTGGAGACAGGGTGCCTGTGCTGGAGGCAGCAGTGCTGCCAGAGCTGGGAGCTCAGCCCCCTGGCTCCTTGTACCCCATCCTTGGGGGTCCTGAGCATTCCAGGTGCCCAGCCATGGGTAGGAGGAGAGGCAAGATGCCCCTGTAAAGTTCGTGATGGAGAGGGAGTCCCTTACTCCACAGGCACTTTCCATAAGGGATTTGCAAGTCCTTTTTGGAGCAGTTGCAGGAGCTGGGACAGCTGGGTCCAAACTGAGTCCCACTTCTCTTCTGGAGCTGGTACTCTGCTGCCCCATTCCTGGTGTGGGGGTACTGCCAGCCCTGCCTGGCAGTGTGTTCTCCAGGCCCAGGCTGACATGCCCTTTTCCAAGCCCATGCTGTGCTTTCCAAGGCCCTCAGAAGACAGCACTGCCAGCAGCGTTGTGGGGAGCTGCTGTATGGATGCTCCCTGGCAGGGAGACACTGGCCTCAGCTTCATCCTCAGGGGAGCTCTGAACCACCTGGGCTCTTCCACCTGATCTAGCCACCTGATTTCTCATGCAAACGCTCACTTGTCTTTGCTCTTTCCCAGCTCACATCTGTGGCCAGAGGAGTCAGTGCCCACCTGGGCACCTCCCCATCAGCGCTGTGATGGCAGCAGGAGGAGGGAAATCCCTTGGGAGGAATAGCCAAGGGACAGGAGTGTGGCTGAAGGGCCTGATCCTGCCTCTGTATGGCTCTGCTCAGCTCAGTGCTGGCTCAGAGACATGGCCAAGCCTCCCCCGAGTGCCCTCCCTGCCCCTTGGCAGAGATTCTCCTGCCCCAGTTACTCCACACAAGCCAGCTGGAGCCCAGCCAGTCACCACGGGCTGGCTCCATGCCCATCTCTCTCCATGTTTCTCCCTTCTGTCCCATGCCACGTGCTGGATCCTGGGAGATGAGCTATGCCAGGGACCCCAGGATGGTTTGCTGACAGCTTATAGTTGTGCCCCCCTCCATGATCATTGCCAGCCCCACGAGATGGATGCAACTGCTCCCTTGGGAACATGGGGAGAAACAGGACTGCTGAAGGCTGGGACAAGCTCCATCAGCTTGGCTGAGGGTCTGCAGAGCAGGGGACACAGGATGGTTGCCCACCTGCTTTGGCAGTGGGGTTTTGGCTGAGCTCGGGGGGCTGGTAGACATGTGAGCGTGTCTCTGCAGTGAGAGGCCAGACGGGCAGGTCTCCCTGCTCCAGTGCTTGCCAAGTGCTGTCGGCTTTTCCTTTGCGCGAGTTCTGTGTGTTTGTGCTCATGATTATCTCCCCGTTTCCTCTCCTGTCGGATGTTTCCTGCCCCTCTCCCTCCCTTTTGCTGGCTTTGCCCTTTGTGTCAGGCTTATTTCCTGGCTCTGGGCAGTGTCAGACCTCAGTGTTCCTCCTGCCCACTGTGATGGCAACACACAGCCCTGTGCCCTTTCAGTGGGTGCAGCACAGTGCCCCAGGAGACACTTGAAATGCTGGCTCCACCACCTAGCTGTTCCTTGGGAGCACAGGCAAGCTTGGACAGAGTCAGGGTCATTTAGGATCCATCTGCTTTTAGCAGCTGGTCCCCCTCTATTCTGAAGCTGCGGCACAGGTGCCAACTGGACCAGTGTGTTGCCACAGGACTGCTGGGTCCAGCAGTAGGGGAAGCTGAACAACCCCTTGGGGACCCTTCCTGGGGCTGCACAAGGGCATGGGAACACGTCTGGGGACTTCAAGGGAACATGGGTGGGGAGGTTGTCACTCAGAGCAGCTCAGATGGCCTCCACCGGCCCCTCTGGAGCCACAGTAGCATGTGGGGGCCAACATCTCTCTGCTCTGGGGAGCCCAGCAGCTCTCCAGGCTCCAGGGATTTACCTCAGTGGTGGGAAAGGCCCGTAATCCCCAAGGTCTTCCACCAGCTGCCTTCTTCCAGACCACTATCCACTGGCAAAGACTTACTGCACCAGGAACTGGAGTCAGGCAGGTCCATGGTTTGGGATAAGAGCAGTGAGGATGTGGAGAGTCCTGACCTGACTTGCCAGGGTCAGGGCAAGGCCCATTTTGAGAGGGACCCTCCCATGCCCAAGTGGGGCAAACGGCAGCAGGCAGAGCCCCTGCGAAAGGCAAAGCCTGCTACAGCAGGAGAGGGTCAAAAAAAGGAAACAGGGAACGGAAAAGGGCTGCTCCTGTGACAGCAGTGCAGCTGTGGAGGTGGAGCAGCAGCAGAAGGCAGGTCACAAACAGCCAGCACACGAGGAAGTGCTGGGACACCACCCAGCGTGGCCCAGGCGGGCGGCCACAGCAGCTCCAGGTGCAGCAGATCTTCACCGGCCAGAGAAGGACCAGGAGCGGAGGCAACCAGAACTGCAGGGACCTCCACCAGGACCTGGAGATCCCCTTGGCAAGAGTCATCTACCAGCCAAAACTTCCTTCTGCCAAGGTGTGGGCACTGTCTGTGGCGTGGGGGGGATGGGACAGCAGGATGGGGACATGCCTGTGCTGGGTGGTACGGTGGTCCTGGGGCTTCAGAGCCGTGGGTGACCATTCCCAGAGCCATCAGCAGTGGAGAATACTGGGCTGTCTGGGAGTGCAAGTGCTGGGAGGGTGCTGGGGTCCAGGGCTGCCATCAAAGTACAGGGACCCAACTTGGGTCCATGAGAAATGGGGCTCTGGAGGAAGAAAGTCCCAGTCCCTGCAGCTCCAAGGCTGCTGAGGAAGCTGAGTGGGACTAGCAGATAATGTGCTGAGGCTTCCTCTGGCATGGCTGCTGCAGCTGCAGGGCTGGGGTTGCTCCATCGCTATCGGTCCCTGCAGAGCCCTGTGCATCTCTTCTCCCTCCCTGTGTTATTGTTAGCTGGGAGGAAGCGGCTCCCCAAGTCCCACCTCAAAGCTTTTAACCCGCTGCTGCCTGGCCTGATGCATCAGCCAGAGCCAGGAAGGCTCCACATCTGCCTTAGGAGGATGGTTTGGAACTGGGAATTGCTCCAGGCTTTACTTTCCTGGGGACCAGCAGCACCACCTGGCTCGTCTCCCCCAAACCACATTGTCTCCCACGGGTCTCCCACAACCCCTCTTGCAAAGGATGGACACTGGCATTGTCACCTCTAAGGCCCTGAAAGCTTTAGATGCCGATGCTTCCCTCCTTTCTCTCTCTTTCCCCTTTTAGTTGGTCGGATCCTGCCTTGTGCTTCCTCTGGAAGTCCCCCTGCTCTGCTGGGGGGAGCACCATGGAGGCAGCAGCTTTACCAGCTTTGCACAGACTTAACCCAAGCACCTGATAAACGGTTTGGAGGAAATCCCATTTGGGGAAGAAGACCGCGGCACTTCACCGCCTTCGTTTGACGAGCTGGGGTTTAATTGAGCCCGGGATCTCCAGAGGTGCTATCTGCCACTCCTGGGAGAAGTGGAAATCAGACAGACATCTCAGCAGCCTTCTGCGGACTGTCATCTTCTCACGCAACTGAACTCTGCCAAATTGCCCCCCACTTCTCTCCGGGCAGGGAGGGGACCATCAGCACAGGCTGGACTGTGCCCTCCCTGGTGACAACCACCAAGGGACACCTTTCCTGAGCATCAGTGTCCATGCAGGAGCAGAGGTAGGTCACAGAATCACAGAATCTGTCAGGTTAGAAGGGACCGCAGTGGGTCATATGGCTGGTCACCCAGCTGCTGAGCCTGATAGGGTGATGCAGAGATGCTCCACGTCCCCTGCAAATACACCACAGATGTTGATGTGATGACCACATGCCCTGTGTGCACCCCCAGAATAAACCAGAGGTTTGTCTGCTCCATGCCCTGGAGCCCTGGCACAGCCATGCACATGGATCTCCAAAAAACCCTGTTTGGGAGCACAGGAGGGTGCACCCACGGGTCACAGCGAGGTGCTTGCCCGTCCTCCCATGGCTGAGCTCTGCCCATGCCTTTGCCCCCAGCAGTGCCCGGAGTGATCCCTTGGTCCTGCTCTGCAGGGTCCTGCCACGGGTTTGGAGCAGGTCAGCCTCTCCCTGCCTGTCCCACAGCACCAGCTGGGCCTGAATTTCCAGCTCTTCCAGAACAAGTTCCCGGGTGGCTGCACCTGAAGCTGGCACTGTGCCGAGGTGCCAGTGTGCCTGCCCAGTGCTGTGACTGTGCAGGGGGGGCTGTGGAAATGGCAATGGGGTTCAGCTGCCCAGGGCATGCCATGGGCCGGGGCAGGCTTTCTGCTGCTGTATGCAGGACAGGAATCACTAGAGGGGTCATCCCCTTGGTCTCCAGCATGTCAGCACACAAATGTGTCTGTTCAAACACAGTGAGTGGCACAGGGAATTCGGGATGTCCCTGGAGACCAGCAGGTACCTATCCAATCCCCTCCAGCCACATGCTTTGTGTCCCTGCCTTTGTCAGGGATGCAGGATGACATGGCTGGGATACACAGTCCAGAGCCAGACTTGCTCCCCTGGAGCATCTTTCCCCCCTTGTTGTCTCGAGGGAATGGAATTAGACCCTGTGATGGCAAGAACAAGGATCCAAGCTCATTCCAGTGAGCTCTCTCCCGCATGTCCCTCTCCTCGGAGCCAGGGAAGTGACGCTGGGGAGGAACTTGGCTCCTCTTGTTTGTTATTACAGGATAAAGTTACCCTTTAAAGCAGAGCCAGTGCTGTCAGGGCTGCATACCATCCGGGAACATCGCTCCTTCCCAGCGGCTCCAGGACACTTCTGGTTATTGTGCTCGCAGGGAGCCAGCCCAGCCCCAGTCACAGCGAGGTGGACACAGGTGGGGGGATCCAAAGAGGAGCCTCGAGGCTTTTTTCACACCCTGGGAGAGTTGGAAGCAAAGGGGAAAGGCCTCTCTCCGGAGAGAGGTAGCTCTTCTGACTCTGGGATACGTGGGAAAGAGGAGCAGAAGGCAAGGGCTGGGAGCAGTGGAAGGGCAGGGGGAGCTGGATGTGGTTGGGAGTGTCTGTTGTCTCCTGGGATGCTGATCTCACCCCAGCTCAGCTGGGGACCCTCTGGTGAGGACAGACTGCTGGTTCCCACCAGGGAAACCGCTGTGCACAGGCTGGGCAGTGGCGTGTGACTGGCACCCATCTCACCCCCCTGCAAGTCCAGCACCAGCTCGGCATCTCCAGGCCACGCACAGGCAGGAAGAGGGTTGGCTTCTCCTTCAAGCTCCAGCCTCTGTCCCTGAGGGTCCCAAATCCAGGGGACACCCCCCCCTCCTCTGTGGCACCCCAGAGACACCCCAGAACCCCAAGGCTTTGCAGACATGGGGGTTTCTCAGCAGTACCCTGGCCATCCTCCCCGAGCTAGACCCTCGGGAGGGGGCTGGGGGCTTGCTCAGGGCTTGACCTCCCCCCACGCTGAGCCATGACGTGCCTGTGGGGTGGAGGGGAAGGAAGCTGACCCGGTGGAGCCAAGCCAGGGAGAGCTTCCTGGCAGTGAGCTGCAGCCTCCAGCACCTTCCGTGCGGCTGCAGATGGCTCCGAGCGGGATGGAAAGCAGGCAGAGGGCTGGGCGAGCCCTTTCCAGCCGTTCTCCAGCCTGGCATCCACCCGCTCTGTGCCATGCAGGAGGCGAACGCCAGCTGGGGCCCTGACACTGCCACCTCAGCGGGGTGTCGAGGGAAGCCTGACTCATCCCCAGCAGGAGAATGTGAGACTTGCACATGTAAACAGAGCTGGCCCCAGCGCGCCAGGACATGTGACAGATACAGGAGAGACTGGCTGGAGCCACAGCCTGGGGCTGGTGGCATCCACACGTGTGCTAGAGGCACGACGGAGAGCCAGAATGGGTCCTGCTGAGGGGGGCATCTCTCGGGTGGGGAGGATGTGGCAGGATCCCTGTTATCAGCATGTGTCCCCCCCCCGCTCTCCTACCCCTGCCCCACTGCGGGCTTTTAGCAGCTGGGTTTACCCCTAGTCTACCTGTTTGGCTGCATCTGCTTTCCTCCAGGGACACTCTTCCCACTGGGGACTGGTTTGGACCAGCAGCTCAAGAGAGGCAGAAAAGGTGCAGGATGACCAGGGAAGTGGCGGAAAAAACACGTGGATGTGCCATGTGGGGACACGGTTTAGTGGTGGGCTTGGCAGTGCTGGGTTAATGGTTGGACTTGATGATCTTAGAGGCCTTTTCCAACCCTAATGATTCCATGATTCTATGAGAGCAAAGCTCCTGAGATGCCATCCCATGGTGCCAGCCTCAGGAGCACAGTGGGGCTTGTGGTGTCAGCAGGTCTCCCTGCATCTTCTCTTCCACAGGGATGGAGAGAGTATGGTGGCAGACTGGGAGCACGGGTGTCTGTTCCCATCCTGGGAGCAGGGATCACTCAGAAACCTCCCGGTTATTCAACACACTCTCCAGCACGTGATTTCCCCTTGGGTTGATCTGTGCTGTGCTGTGGGCTCTGGGCCGGGAGAGCTGCAGGCCAGAGGGGAGAGGAGATATAACAGCACTTCCTATCCTTGCTTGCCCTGTGAAGCCGGTTTCATTTCCTTAATCCCCATCCCAGCATTTTCTCTGTTGTTTTCTTTGGAAGGGAGGGAGCTTTGCTGAAGGCTGGTGCTCACTGCAGGGAGCACTTTCACGCTCTGGGAGGTCAACGCGGTTGCCCACTGGCTGTTCCCAGATGGATTCACCCTCTGCTCTTGGGTGCAGCAGGTGTTGCTCCACTCGGCAGTGGAGTCTTCTGCTCTGCTCGGGGAGGACCTTACTCGCACACATTTGCATACAGCTCTGCCAAATTTGCAGACTCAGCCTGCCAAGGCACCTCATGCTCCAAATGGCCTTTTGCTCTTGCATCTCCTACAGCACCAGCTTTGGGGCAACATATCTGTAGCACAGCCCACTCGATGGGCTGAGCTTTGCTTCACCTGGGTGTGATGTTGAGCCCTCAGGCTGCTGATGCCTGAGCTGTGCTGTGGTCCAGCCATGCCAGCCTCCCTGCCACTGGCTACATGTGCTCAGCTGGGCTGGTTTCTGGGCTTGCCCATGACCTCAGCCTTTCTGCTCAGCGTTGGACAGTCCCAAGAAACAGTAGGAATATTGTGAATCATGAATACTTTTGGAGTGATCCCTGCAGGCGTGTGCCTGAGATGGTTCCTGCTGTGCTGAGGTGGGGATGGCTGCCTGCT
Source organism: Cephalopterus ornatus (assembly GCA_013396775.1). Lineage (NCBI taxonomy): Eukaryota > Metazoa > Chordata > Aves > Passeriformes > Cotingidae > Cephalopterus > Cephalopterus ornatus. Next base: position 37,943 of record VZRE01000923.1, read on the forward strand.
TGCAGGAGGTGGAGTGGCCCCAAGAGATGTTCAGCCCCTCAGGGATGAGCTGGGATAGGGGTTGGAGGAGGGAGTTAGGAGAGGAGAGAGCTGGCTGATGGCCAGAGAATCTGGACTAGCACCGTTCTGCAGCTCCCTGCCCTCCCTGGCCCATGCTGGGCCTGAACCCGATGCAGTCCCAGTCTGGATGTCCTGGCTTTGCTGCAAAGCTCTGACTCGTGTTCCTGCTTGCTGGCCCGAGTCTGGGAGAGCTGACCAGCACCCAGTGCTGGCCAACACCGAGTAGGTTTGTGGCCACTCCAGGGGTGTCCTGTCCTCCCTTCTCCAGGCCCTGCAGGCAGGCACAGTGCTGGGACAGGCAACTCTGCCCCATGGAAAGGGACAGGCTGGATCAGGGTTGTGCCTCAGCCTGCTGCTGCTGTGAGCTGGCCCCGGGCGCGTTGGGGAAGGTTTTCCAGCAGAGCTCAGAGGACCTGCTGGCACAGCCCTTCCGTGCTGCCGGCCAGTTCCCGAGCGCGGCCAGCGCTCCGGTGAGTCAGCTGGAGCGGCAGCCCACATTGCTCATGCTGCACCAGCGCCGCCCTGGCTCCCTTAGCTTTTTCCCAGGTTGTGTTCCCCAGAAACGCGCATCCTCGCAGGATGAGAAGCCCCGTGCTGGGACGCCGGATGCCCCGCTCCCAGGTGGCGGGGGGCGGTGGCAGACTCTGTGGAGCAGAGGCACCTCTGCTGCTCATGGGGATGATGGCTGGGCTCCCACTGTGCTCAGCACGCGGGGCTGTCCCGGCGCAAGGCTTGGAGCCCTGGGCTGTGTGTACTGCCTTGCTCCAGCGCTGAGCAGGAATGCTGAGCACGCAGCAGCTCCAGCCTGGAGCCAAGGGCTGGCCTCCAGCCTTCCAGAGAGAGGGGAGAGGAAGACGTGGCTCCAGGCCCAGCCTGCAGTGAGAAGAGCAATTTGGGCAGAGACCTGCGGTGTGGGGCTCTGCCGACAGCTCAGACCCTCCTCTGCACCGCGGCAGGTGGATGCAGGCAGCTGGCACGGCTGGTTGCTGAAGCTGCCAGGGCGAGGGGAATGTGCTTACAGTGGTCCTGGGTCACCAGGCTCTGGAAAGGTGTAATCCTGTGGTGGGAGGACCTGGGCAATGCCCGGTGGTTCTCAAACAGGGTGCCCTTGTGCTCAGGAACTTCTGCCTGCACCAATATCCAGCTTCCCAGTGCTGGCAGGGACTGCAGGGAAACCTCCTTCAGAGACAGGAGTCCAGGAGTAACCATCTCCATGTTGTGAGGGTTAACCCAGGAGTATCCTTATCCATATTGGAAGGGTTAACCCAGGAGTATCCATCCATATCCATGCTGGCAAGATTAACCCAGGAGTATCCATACCCACAATGAAAGGGTTAAACCAAGATTAACTGCATCCATGCTGGGAAGGTTAACTCAGGAGTATCCATCCATATCCATGCTGGCAAGATTAACCCAGGAGTATCCATATCCACAATGAAAGGGTTAAACCAACATGAACTGCATCCATGCTGGGAAAGTTAACCCAGGAGTATCCAAATCCATGCTGGCAGGGCTAACCCCTGCCTGCCAGCAGGCATCGTGCCTCCATGAAGCCAGGAGGGAGTTCTGAGGGGCAGGCAGGGCAGAGGTGCTGCAGGAACTCGGGCAGGAGCCTGTCCTTGCTTTTGTTTGCCAAGCTGGTCTGTGCTGAGCAAGCTCCCAGAACAGCGGGTGCGTTGCGCCAGCCCCGGCCTTGGCACAGGGAGTGCTTGGCTCCACGACCCAGCCTGGCAGGCCTGTGGCCGACAGGAGGGTGCTGCAGGCAGCTCTGCTGGCCCCAGCCTGGCCAGGTCCCCTCTCCTGATGCTGCTCCCCATCCCAGCAGCAGCCAGGAACGGGGGTTTGCCTTGGGATGGTGGTGCATAGGTAAGCAAAATGTGGTGGTGTGGGTCAGTCTACCTCCAGGCACCCCAAGTCTTCACTGAGAAGGTGGTCAACCCCTGGAACAGGCTTTCTGGAGAGGTAGTTGATGGTCCAAGCCTGTCAGAGGCATTTGGACAATGCCCTTAACAGCATGCTTTGATTTTGGGTCAGACCTGAAGTGCTCAGGCAGTTGGGCCAGATGATCCTTGCAGGTCACTTTGAACTGAAAATTTTCTCTTTTCTTTTCTTTTCTTTTCTTTCGTTTCGTTTCGTTTCGTTTTGTTTCGTTTCGTTTCTTTTCTTTTCTTTTCGTTTCTTTTCGTTTCTTTTCGTTTCTTTTCTCTTTTCTCTTTTCTTTTTTCCCCTTCCTTCCTTCTCTCCTTTCTTCTTTCCTTCTTTCCTTCCTTCCAGTTAGATTGGATATTTGGAAGAAATTATTCCCTGTGAGGCTGGTGAGGGAGGCACTGGCAGAGATTGTCCAAAGAAGCTGCGGCTGTCCCATCTCTGGAAGTCCACGGCCAGGTTGGATGGGGCTTGGAGCAACCTGGGCTAGTGAAGGTGTCCCTGCCCATGGCAGGGGGGTTGGAACAGGATGGTCTTTCAGGTCCCTTCCAACCCAAACCACTCTGTGACTGATCAACCACCTGTCTCGGTGGATCCACCCTCGCTGCCCCTCCTCGTTGGCCCTTTGGTTTTTTCCCCATTGGCCTCAGGACCTGCTGTCCTCTCTCCCGGCTTTGCATCACTTCTCCTTCCCTGTAACCAGGCCAGCCCAGAGGACTGGGCTGGGAGCTGGGACGCTCTGGTTCTCACTGAGCAACCCTGGCAGCAGTGCTCTGCTCCTCGGTGTGGCCCCAGGAGAGTGACAGTGGTGCAATGATTTCCTTGTCACTGATATTGCCCTACTCTGCTGAGCTCCGAGACCTGGCGATGGTCTAATTAGTGTTTCTGCCTCACAGGGCTGGCGGGAGCACTGTGCTGTCTCGTCCTTGCGTGGAGGATGTCTCACCGGGGCTGCAGAGGCATCAGTCCCGTTTAAAACTGGGTCAACTCAACAGGATCTAGGACAGGTAGGAGAAAGATGGGCTTGGGAGAACGGAGAGGAGCAGGGTGCATTCCCCCAACAGGCATGATGGTGGGGCAGTGTGGCTTCCTCTTCTCTCCACCTTCAGGGATGCTCAAGAGGTCTCAGGGTTTAGGACCTGCACTGGCAGTTGTGGAAGCAAGCACCGTGTGACTGTGGCATCCTTGGGGTGACAGTCTGCATTTGCACTGGGGCCACCTGTCCCTTAGCTGGGGACACTGGGAGCACTCCTCTGCTCCTTCCCAGTGGAGGCTGGAGGCTGGTGGGATGGGGAATGCGGGTCAACACTGGTACTCTGCTCTCTCAGGCTGGACTTGCTGCTCAGCAGAGTTCTGAGCAAGGCTCAGTCAGGCTCAGAAGGTGCAGGGGGTTGCTGGGTACCGGAGAGCTGGGACCAAGGATGTTTGGGTGTTCCCTCTGCCACCGACTAACTGCACACATAGCCTTGGTCACATCACTTCCCTGCCGGGCTGTGCAACACGGGGGCTGTCAGGGAGCGCTAAAGCCTGGGAGGCTGTGGTGGCCCTCGTAGGGGTAGAGAGGGGCTGAGGGAGGAGAGGGGGGCTCCAGCCATTGCTGCCCTGGCAGGGGGAGGCTGTGGGCACTGTGTGCGCGCAGGAGGGCAAAGAGCCCGGGGCCAAGCGAGCCGGGCTGACCCCGCACCCCTCGCGCCGGGGGAGGTGGGATCCTGCCCCGGCTCTTGGTGGGGCTGGCGGTCCCTCGGGGGATGCCGGTGGTCCGGGAGGGCCGGGACCCCCGCAGGGCCGTGGCGGTGTTGGTGGTGGCGGTGGTGGCGATGGTGGCGGTGGTGGCTGCGCTCTCCTCGGGGAGGGAGGCGCTCCCGGCCATGCGGCCGCCAATGGCGCTGGCTGGGCCGTGGTTTCCTGCCGAAATCACATGGCTCCCGCGTTTCCATGGAGAGAGCCGGGGTGGGCGCTGCCAAGAGCCTGCACGAACTCCCCGCTTGCTCCCGTCCATGGGAGTGGAACAAAGGGGATGCACCGAGCCAGGCCCGCTCTCGCCCCGCGCCTCG
>VZRE01000923.1:42455-72311 GCA_013396775.1 Cephalopterus ornatus
GGGCGGAGGGGAAGCTGCCCGTGCCCATATAGGGCCGTGCCCGAGCGCCTGCGGGACGCCAGAGCCATGGATCCCGTGGGAGAGGCTGCACCCATCTCCCCCCATGCCGCCCCTGCGCCCAGGCGGGACCCGGGGGGGCTCCTGAGGGACCTGGGTGCACCATGTCAGCTGGGTGCTGCCTCCTCCTCCGGGGTGACGGAGGGAGGAATGCTCGGAGGAATTAATGAGACAGATCTCGCTTTGTTGCTGGCCCGATCCTCCTGTCTCCCAGCCCTTCCCAGCCTGCCAAGAAGTGCTTGGGAAGGCCTCGCACCATTAACCCTTTCCCTGCTGCACCTCCGGCCATCCCAGGGCGTGCAAACAGCCTCAGCGGGTTTTACCCTTGCCACATTCCCAGAGGAGACTCCCAAGGGCACGGGGAAGTCCCGGCCATCCTATAAACCCCATATTGGCCAAGGACCCGTCTCCTGGCTGATGGCCTCACTGCATCCCCTGGGCAGGGCTGGGACATGAGTCGGTGACGCCGCACAAAATCCGGCAGGGCAGGGCTTGTCACGAGTTTGTCACCAGCGGCGTTGCCTGCTCTCGGCTTGTGGCGGTCCCCGATGCGTCGCTGTGATCCCCTGGGTGGATAGGAGCCGTGGTGGCATGGTGGTATCCCTGGAGTGGCTGAGCCCCCATGGAGGACATGGCGTGATGGGTTTGAGCGTGGGAACAGGGCCAGTGGTGGGAGGTGTCAGGGTGGGCAGCTGAGAGGTACTACGGTGCAGCCAGGGGGCAACTGTTGATCTGCAGTGAGCACAGTGGTGGGGGCCGGAGTATCTCTTCCCAAGCCTTGCCTGAGGCTCCTGGCCTCCTGCTTTGCCCAGGAATCCACAGCCTGGGTTGCAGCAGCGTGCCTGAGGTGAGCATTGTCCGCTGGATGGGAGGAGCTGGTTGGGCATAGGGATGCCCCCCAGAGATGTCATCAAGCTGGGCTCCAGCTTGTGCCCGTAGCTGAGGCTCAGCGGATGCATTGGAGCTCCTGCCATGGCACTGACCTAAAGGACGGGACCTTGGCAGACTCATGGCAGGCATTTGGGATCCCCAGGGCACAGCGAAGGCGGCCCAAGCCTTGGCTTTGCGTGGGCTGAGGCCAGTGCTGGGCTGGGACGAGCTCCTCGCCGCGTGCTTTGGGGTTATTTATAGGGCTGCCATTTATATCGCTTCTATTTCTGCTGCTGTGTGGGGACCGTGTGAGGAAGCGAGGGGGGAGGGCTTGAGTCTGCCACTGCCCCAGTGCCCGGATGCGGGGTGCCCAGCCCCTCCGGCAAGGGATGCTGCCGGCGGCACTGGTGCCAGCCTGGCTGTGGGTAGAGCCTGGTTTGGCGCGAGGGCTGGTCCTTCTCCAGCCCTCAGGGCATCTACTCCGTGGAAAAAAACCTCTGCGTTGGGCTCCCAGGATTTTTTGGAGCTGACTTCACCAGTTTTAGCAAAAAGCAAAGTCCGAGGGGTCGGCTGTAGCACTGTGGTGGGGGCGAGCACCTGCAGCTGTAGGACCAGCTGTCCCAGCCCAGGACAAGCCGCTTGGGTCACTTACCGTGGTTCTCTTTCAAGCCATGATGGTGGGTCTTCTTGCCAGAATTGTCACTCCCTGCCCACTCTCAGGTCTCCCCCATGGCCAGGAGCTCTTTGTCCCTTCACCAGGCTGGTGCTGACACATGCTGGCACTCATCTCCCAGAACTTTTGTGGCCAGCCATGAGTTCTGCCACCCGCTGAAGCTGGCCTGTGCCCTTTCCTGTCACGTTCCCAGGCACTCAAGGCTGTGTGTGCTGGGGAGTACTTGTGCAGAACAGCCTGAAACAGTTTCTTCATCACCTTGGCCTGTGGTGCTGGTGCTGTCTGTGCAGTGTGATCCTGGGGCTAGTGGCTTCTCCAGGGCTGAGTGGGCTCAGCCTCAGTGCTGCTGGTCCCAGGGCCAGCACGGAGAAGCTGGGGAATTTCCCTAGGACTCACTGCTAGCAGACACAGGGTCTCTGGGAAGCTGGTCCTGTATCCCAAGGCAGGCAGGGAAGTAGGAATGTCCTCCTGGAGTGTGAATTTTTCTTGTGCCTGCACACAGACTGGCTGTGGCTGTACACGTGTGTCCAAGCACAGCTGCTCACGGAGCATTTTGTTTGCATGCTCAGCTGTTGTGGTTGGGGTGGGGATGCCCAGGGCAGCTCCCCAGGCCTGGCAAGAGGAGGGCATAGAGGGACATCCCTAAAAAGGGTGCACCTGGAGCATTACACCCACGTCCCTGCTGCTGCGGAGGGATGGAGGAAGCTGCCCTGGCTGGCTGAGCTGAGCCAGGGTGGTGAGGGTCAAGGGAAGTCCCCTGAGCTGGGGGGTCACCAGTGCCCTGCGTGGCCATGGGGATGTTCCCTTCCTTGCATCCCCTCCATACCCACTGCCAGGGCAGAACCAGGGATTCATTTAACTCAATTACCACCCAGGCCCTGGTGCTGCTGGCATGACTTGTGCCCTTCCTCTGCCCTCCCTTGGCAAGGTGTCCCCGGAATGTCAAGCCCTGGCGAGTGCCTTGCGCAGGGTGCTGTGAGGTGCCCAGAGGGAATGGCTGATGTCACATGTCCTCCTCTGGCACCTTTGGAATGCCTGACCCCACCTCCTGCCTGCTCCTGCTGGTCTCCGCATGGGTGATGCCCGGGACGGTGCCATGCCAGGCAGCTCACCCGCATGTCAGCTACCACAGGGATCCCCCGGCAGAGCGGGCAAGGCTGCGGAGAGGCGAGCAGCAAGCGGCACAGCCTGGATGTCACCCCTCTGTGAGAGGAGCCTGGATGTCCCCTCGCTCTGCGTGGCACCGGGGAAACGCCTCTGCTGCAGCTCGGGCAGCTTTAGCGTGGCTTTCTCATTAACCTTTAATGAGAACAAACAAGCTGGCATGGGCCGTGGCCGCGGGCACGCTGCCTGGCCGTGCGCCGGGCACTGGCTCTGCGCGGCTGCCAGCGCAGCGCAGGCTGTGCAGAGGGATGGCCAGAGCCGGGGCGGTGCCGGCAGTGATGCCATTCCCTGGGGAGAAGCAGCACGGGGTGAAAAGCCGCATGGTAGCCCCCTGCCCACAACAGCCACCGGGATGGGACTCTGCCCCTCCCTCAGTGGGGAGAGCCAGCGGCATGCATCCTGTCCGTGTGAGGCAGGAGACATGGGCTTCACACAACTTCTTGAAGGGTGGGGTGGAGATGGGCTTTGCGGCGTGCTGGGCTGCTGGCTCCCTCTGTGCCTGTGGCACTGGCACGGAGGCTGCAGGCAGGTGGGCAGTCTGGGATGGTTTTTCCTTGGATGCTGCTCAGAGCCAGCCCAGGCTCCCCAGCTCTTCTCCCAGCTGCTCTCCCAGTGGGGCTGGTGCTGTGTACCCACCTGGGCACCAGGGCCTGAGGGTGCCCTGGGTCACAGCACTCTTTGGTGACACTGCTGCAAGTCCCAGCTCTCCAAGCGTGGCTGTGGCTGGCTCCAGAGCCACGTGTGGGTGACCACGGTGGGGCAGCCAAGCCACCCTATGAGAAAGCCCCAGATGCTTCTTGTTGCCTGCAGGACCTGAAGGGAGGGGACCAGCTCTGGGCTGGGGAAGCAGCCCCACAACAGGCTGACCTTCTAGGGGAGGGGATTAGCTGTCTGGGAGGACTCCTTCTCTTCAAGGACCCCCCAAGACTCCAGTGCTTTTCGTCCTGAACCTGGCCTGACCTCGCTCTAAAATCAGCAGCAAACAGGAAAGGAGCCTGGGAGGAGGTGTTTCTTCCTGCCCCAGTGACGTGGTGATGGCAGCTGGTCCCAGCCTGGATGGAGCTGGCCGCTTCAGCCTCTGTCAGAGCTGGAAGGGGGTGCCAGGCTTGGGTGCCCCAGGACCAGGACCTGTGCAGGGACCTGCAGCACTGGAGTGGGGTGACAACTGTGCCACAGAGTCCCCTGGTTGTTTAGGGCATCCCTGTGCCCTAAACAGGGAGTTGTGAGGCTGGGAGGTGCTTCTGGCATTGGCATGGAGGGCAGGTGGGTCTGCCACACTGCCCCATGGGACCTGGATTCCCATGGGAAGCAGGGCATCCTTCTTTCCCACATGAGAATGGCACCTAGCATCTTTGGAGAGCCCTGCGAGGAAGCCCTGGCTGAAGCCAGCCTCTCCAAGGCTTTGGAGAGTCAGAGGATAACAAGTGGGGACTTAGGAGCAAGGAAACCCTTTTCCCAGTGGCTCCTGGGCGTTGCAGGGTGCCCACAGGCATGCCACGGGAATGGTGGGAATGTGGGAAGCCTGCAGCAAAGCCACGGGTGATTTTATATACCTATATATAAGTATATTTGCATATATTTTTATATATATATATTTAAAACCAAGCAATGCAGAAGCAGGCAGCAGTGGTGAGTGTCGGCTGCCCACGGCTTTGTGCCTGCCCGCAGTGGAGCCGGCAGGGATGGGGGTGAGGGGCTATGCATCCCCACCCCATCCTGGGGGCTGGAGCAGCTCAGGGACAGGGTTGTGCTGGGCAGGGCGGTGTGTGCTCCCTGTCTCATTGCCAACCCTGGGTGCCAGAGGGAAGGGGGTCTCGAAGGGAGGAGACCCGGAGAGGGGCTTGTGGGGGGAGTTTGCACTGCAGTGCCCCACAGTGTGTTCTCCTCCCTTCCGCCCGTGCCTCAGTTTCCCCGGGAGGGCGGTGAGGGGGGAAGGATGGGGGGACTGAGCTGTGCTGTGCTCCGGGAGTAGCCAAGGCTGGTGGGGCCCCTTCCTTCCAAGGGGGTCAGGAATCCTCCTCCCGTGTCCTCCCAATCCTCCGTCCCCCTTGAGTCACGCCGGGGCTGCTGCGGCGCTGGGCAGTGATGTCAGCCCTCGGGCAGGGGAAGCGTGGGAGGAGACTGCTGCCCGGGGGGAGCCCTCCGGCCACGGCCCCCACACTCTGGCAGACAGACAGACGGACGGACGGCATGAGAGAGCAACAGCCACCCTGGACGGTGTCCCCAGCCCGAGGGGGATGTGCTGCGGCAGCACGCCATGAATGGCAAACCGAAAGGTACTGAGCACTGGCAGCACCGGGACTCCCCAGCAAACGGCGTTAATTTGGGGACGCCCCGCTGTTTGGGGCTCCCGGGTGACGTGGCTGGGCTCCTGCGGGGTTTTTTGGGGTGAGGGGTTTCCTCGGGAGGAGAACTCTCCCTGACCGGGGCACCAAGGACATAGGCACCCGCCACCTGCAAGGGACACGGTTGTCACCGTGGCTTGCAGCTGCGGGGTGTCAGATGGGGGTGTCCATGCAGGATAGGACCCACTGGGTGCCCAGCATTGCTGGTGCCCCCACTGAGATCCAGGCTCTGTGTCTCAAGGTAGGAGAGGGGCCACAGCTGCCTGCTGCTCCCGGGTGATGCACCCTTGATGCCACAGCAGCCCCCGATGCCACGGTGATGCAGCTTTCCTCGTCAAACTGGTTTTCTCCCCCTCGTGCCCCCACATCTGATGAGGGCAAACAGAGCTTGGCTCTATGTCAAACATCCCTGGCATGGTGGCCCCAGGGCAACTGGGCAGAATGGAGGGTCTTGGGACTACTCTTGTGCACTTAGACCAAGTTGTCCGGGCAGGATTTGTGGGGGAAGGTGCTGGTACCCAACAGAGCACCCTAGAGATGTGCAGGTCAGGGGTAAGGTGGCTCATGGGACCTCTGCAAGGTTATGCCAATCCCAGAAGGATCCTTCTAGAGGAACCCAGTATCTCTGAGAGGGATCACAGCCCACTCAGGAGCAGGGTCTAGTGCCCTTGGCCAGGCTGCAGTCCCATCTCACAGGGCATGGGAGTGAGCAGTGTCCGTGCGGATCTTGGCTGGGTGCTTGGTCTGTGCCTTTGGTGGTGGGGGACCAGGGTGGTCCTGGGCTGGTTTTGAGGAGCCACATTGGGCTCGAGCTCTGACAGGCCCTAAGGAAACCCCTGTCCCAATGGTGGCCACTTCCTGGGTCACAGTTTGGGTCTTGCATCCCCCTCTGGCTGGAAACAAGGGAGCCCATGGGATGGGTGCCGTGGTGGGAGGCTGTGAGCTCGCTCCCCCGAGGGACTGGCTGTGAGTGTCTGCCTGTGCCGTGCCCTGCCCTTCCGTGGGGATACTCCACGGGGTAAATAAGCACTTCCTCCAATTCTTCCCATTCGCAGCTCCTTCCCTTTCCTGCTGCCCTCCCACTTGGCCCAAGGAGCCGGCGGCCTCCCACGGCCGCAGGAGCGGATATCACCACCATGCCCCTACTGCCACAAGGCCGAGAGCACCCAGCACCCATCCAACCAAACCGGCACCCCCTGCTCCGGAGGGGGCTGTGGGGCTGAGACCCTATGACCGGGAGTTTCTCTCCCATCTGAGTCACAGGGAGCCGGGATCCATTCACTGACTCATCTGACTCCCAAAACCCCCCAGTCCCCCTCCTTGCCGAGCACGAGGGGGAGCTGGGGGGAGTGTCCTGCCTTCCTGGAGGAAAGGCAGAGCATGGAGGAGGTCAGGGAAGAGGCGTCTCCCAGGCTCCCTGTGACCAAGGCGGGATGGCGTCGATCCCCGGATGCTCCCATCCTCTGTGGCGAGGAGGGATGAGGAGTGATGGGAGGGAAGAGCTGCTCCAGCCCACGCTGGGAGCCGGCCAAGGGCCGTCCCGGGGCCGGAAGGGGCCGGCGGGGGCCGGGGTACGTGCCGGGGTTAGGGCAGCGGGGCCACAGCTGTGCAAACACGGATGCAGCGGCTGCTCCGGAGGGAGCTGTTCCAGTGGGCTGAGTTCACAGGCTCCCGAGGTCACCCCCGCCATGTGCCCAAGTTTCACCCAAGGGTGCTGGGGCCAAGGGTGGCAGGACCCCCCACTTGCCTCAGCCATCACGGGCAGGATGGATGGTCCTGTGGCCGCCGTGGCCTCCCCCGCTGCAGGGGGACACTGTTGTCCGGCTGTGCCCCGGGGGGTGGGTGCAGTGCCATCAGTGTGGGGACCACAGCCCAGCCCCTCCTGGGGAAGCCCCTCGGCCCCCAGGGGCACATGTATCGGTGCTCTGTGGGTGCTGCTGGCTGGTCGTGGGTGCCCCTCCGAGGTCAGGGGTTGGAGGGTGCTGAATTGGCCACCCTGGGCATCGGTGGCCATCAGTGAGTAACATCCCTGGAGATGCTGATCAGAGCACCCCCAGCTCCCAGGGCTGCAGGGCTGGGGATGCGGAGGGAGCCAGTTTGGGGCGTCTCCGACCAGGGCAGTGTTGATAAACCCGCCGGAGCGACCTGAGGCTGGTGTCTGAGTGTCGGAAACAGAAACCAGCTGGGACCAACCCAGCCGGTCGGACTGCCCCCTCCACCGCTCAGACCAGCATTCTTGGGATCCCAATCATCTCCAGAGCACCGGGCGTCGAGAGAGGAGCTGGCGGCCAGGCTGGAGAGCCCCGGGGTGGGCTCCAGCACCCCACGCTGTGCCACCTGTCCAGCTGCTCACTGCCCTTTTGGCCTCTGCCCATGGGCAGTGCTGGCTGAAGACGGACAGACTCCCAGGATTGTGTTTCCTACGCCGGGGGAGCTGGAGGCAGTCTGTGGCACAGAAAAGGTGAAAACCCTGGTTGGGAGGCAGGTTCGTTAGCGCCGAAGCCCTAATTAAGGGCAGGGGGCGGTGGGGCTTGCTGGGACTGAACCTTTGGGGCAGGACCTCTGCGTCTGCGTCTCAGGAAAAGGAGGGATGTGCTTGCGGCAGGGACATGGCAGGGACACGTGTGTCAGTGCTCTGTTGGTGCCAGCCTCCTGGTAAGCCTGGTGCGGGGCTCACCAGCATGGGTGAAATGCAGTGGCCCTTCCAAGGGTGCCCTGGGCTCTGCTCCCTGTGGGGGCTGCCTGTGCTGCTGGTACCAGGTACCTCTTATCTCGGTAATGTCAGGAATGCACTATGCTGGGTTTTTTCCTCCTCTGTGAGCCAAGCCCAATCGTGCCAGGAGCAGCGACCCCACACCCTGCCTGCCCTGCCTCATGCAGGCAGTGCTGTCCTTTGGCACCTGGCTGGCTGCTGGGCTCAGCAGGGACATGGTGTCCCCCTCCTCAGAGGGGATTTGGAGTCCTGTCACAGTATCTGTGTTGCAGGGTGCCAGGTGTGGGGATGCAGGGTGCCACAGTGTGTTGTGGTGGGTGTCTGGAGGAGAGCTGGGTCCCAGGGCTGGAGCGCAGGGATGTGGTCCTGTCAGCAGCCACCGCTCATGGCACTGTACCCTGTGCCAGGGAAGGAGTCTTCAGTGCTTTGGAGCATGACCCAGCACGGCACAAGAGGCTGCTGGAGCCTCTGAGGTGCTGGGGCAAGTGTCTGGGGATTGCTCTGACTCTGCTGGGGAGTTGTGCTGCAGCATCAGTCCCCTGCAGCACCCCCAGCATCCTTCACTCCCACGACACCCCCAGTGTCCTTCTTCCACTGTGACATCCCCAGAATCATTCTGCCTTGGGACACCTCCAGGGTCCTTCTTCCCTCGCGATGCCCCCAGCATCCTTCCCCCCTGTGATGCTCTCAGTGTGGGCTCCTGCCTGAGAAAATCTCTTTAGAGCTCTCCCTGAGCCCCCAGATGGCAAGATGTACTGGAGAAGGATGGGCTGGCAGAACCATGTGCACCCAAAGGATCTGTGACCCACCCCACACATGGAGAGCCTCATCCTAGGAGTGGTGGGTGCTGTCCCTATGGATGAGCTGCTGTAGCGCCCAGCTGGGTAGCAAGCTCAGGAGCCACAGGGCTGGCTTGCTCGCTGGGGAGCAGATTAAAGAGCCCTGCAGAGGGTAATCTGCCCAGGCCTGCAGGTCAGCCGGGCTGCCAGGGATTACAGCTGCTTCTAATGAGCTTAATTGGGACAGTGTTGTCCTGGAAAATGGAGGCACTGGCACCCAGATAGCACCGAGGCTGTGGGACCCGCCGAGCGGCTCCGTGGTCCAGGGCTGGGACCCGAGTGCCAAGGGGGAACCAGATGGACCTGCTGCCTCCCAGCTCCACTGGGATAGAGGTGAGCGGTGGTGGCTATCTGTGACTCTGAACGGCTCCGGCTCATCCCAAGCGCTCCAAATCCCTGGCCCCGGCCTGGCGTGTGGGGTGGCGAGGGGCACAGTGCTGGGGGCATGCTCACCAGTGGCTGTGGTGGGTGTGAGCCACGTGGGGCCAGGTTGAGCTGGGGTCCTGGGTTTGTTGTGCCAGGGGAAGGAGTGGGGATGGCGGTGGAAGCCCCAGCAGAGCCTGTGTCCCTGTGGTGTCCACTGGCTGTCAGCCATGCTGGAGGCAGGATATGGGGAGGTTGCTGTGGCCTAGTTTGCCAACCAGGGAAGCTGTGCATCCCTAGGGCCCTGCCTGGCGTTTTCTGGCAGAGTGTGTGACTGCTGGATGCCGTGTGGGCTCATCCCCAGCAGCTCCTGGCTCCCCAACCCTCAGCTCAGCTCAGGGTTGTCAGGGACAGGGGGACTGAGCTGCCATCAGCAGTGGGAAGAATGGAGTGGAGCATCCCATGTCCTGCTCCTCTGTGGCTGCCCTGTGCGCTGGGCTCCTCCCTGTGCCCCACTGGAACTTCTGGGGGTGGCCAGGAGCCCCAGACTCCCCTGCTCTTGCCTTGTGCTTTGGGCTGCCCTCCCTGAGCTCCAGCCAGGGCTGCAGGGATGCTCCTGCCTCAGGACTTAGAAATCTGTGTTGTCCTGGTTGGCATTCACTGCACCAGCTGTGGTGGGGACAGGCAGGTACCAGCACCAGTTTCAGGTCTCCTGGCACTGTCACTTCAGGGGTGCAGCAGCTGTGGGGCTGGACATGTGCTGCCCACACGGACTTTCCAGGATCCGGCAGGGAATGGCTCAGTCTTTTCTTCCCCAACACACAGCTCCTGGCAAAGCCGGGAACTTTCCAAAGTGCTTTGTTGTCCTTGGGTTTCCCTCCTGGTTGCTGGAGCGAGCGGAAGTGAGTGAGGAGACAGCGAAGGGCTGGGCGTCTGGGTCCAGCCCTGCGCCCTTCCTGCCCCTGCAGCAGGGTGGCATGGGTGACAGCAGGATGTGGGACAAAGTGGGGTTCAGGAGGAGGTGTCCGAGCTGCAACACAGAGTAAGGTTTGCCATGGTCATGTCTGGGAAGGGCCATGGCAGGCACTGGGCATCAGCCCCCTCCTGTGGCTCCCATGGGGCCAAGCTCAGACACATCTGTCCATCTGTCCCCACTGAGTGCTCACAGTGTCCAGGGCCCTGCTTCACCCAGGGCAGGGCACCAGCAGCATCCCTGGGGGCAGAATGGGCCCTGTGTCCCGGTGCCACTGGGAGTGTTCTTGGTCTGAGAGACTGGGAAGGCTCACAGTCCATGGTCCACGAGTGCCGCTCTCAGTCCCAGCGGCACCTCTGCCTGCATGTGTCCCCACCCTGCTGTTGGTGACCCTGCTGTGTCATTGTCCCCAGGGAGGCCCTCCAGGTCACACTCAACGATGTCACTGTCTGTGCGCCCGCAGCGCCGAGTCCTCGTCACCAAGATCAATAGGAGCCAGTCCTTTGCCGGAGTGAACTCATCGGCCGACCGGCCCTTCAGGTAGGAGATGGGTGCTCATGCTGCCTGCCGCGGGGGACAGGGACAGGCTTGGGCGTTGTGGTGGGACCTGCTGCACATCCTGAGGCTCCTTCCCATCCAACTGTCCCATCATGTCCCTCAGGGACCTTTGTGGTAGCCAGGGGATGTTGCACAGGGGGCTGCAGGGAGCACTGAGGCCATGTGGGAGACAGAACCCATCACCCCAACCCTCCGCTGTGCTGTACCCCAGGCAGGGTGAGGACCCTGGAGCATGGAGGGGACGGTTGTAGCTCACCTCATTCTTCAGCCCGCTCTTAAGAGCTTCCCTGTGACCGTCTCATTATGTTTAATGGATGCGGTGGAGCTGGGGTGGCTTTGAAGTATCTTGATGGCCTTGACGTCCTGCGGCAGCCAGTTTTGGGGTTGTGAGTGCTGGTGTGAATCAGGGTTTCCTCGGGGTCACCTCAAACCTGTCACTGAAGGTTTTACTGGCCTCCTGTCAACTGTGGTGTGAGGAGCAGCCGTTCCCTACTCATCCTCTCCATCCACTGGCGATGTTATGGTCCCATCATACCCTTCCTCCTCCTCCTGTCTGCTGAGTCTCCTCACTGCTTGTCCCCACCACCTCCCTCTGCACCATACCTAGCTCCCAGATACCCTCTCACAGGTGGTTGTCGGGAATGCCACAGGTTGGGTTATGGGACTAAGGCAATTTAGTGCTTTTAATCCCTTTTCCCACCCAAGCTTCTAACTTCCCAGTGCACCCACCAGTACCAGGGGAAGATGTCTCTCAGCCAAGTGGCCAAGGAAAGCAATGCCAAGCTGCCTGGCCACACTGTGGGCATCTTCTTTGGGTGGGCACAAGCCCAGGAAAAGCCTCCCTGTGACCAGGAGTCCTCCAGACCTGCTCAGCTCTTGTCCCCAGGTCCTGTCCAGCCTCTGGACTAAGTAACACTGTAGGTGACCAGCATGTTGATCTGGGGGTGTAGAGGGGGTTGCTTAGGGTCAGGGAATAGGGAGGATTTTTAGATGCCTGCAGCCAAGTGGCTGGTAAGGAGATGCTTGTGGGACTTGCCTCCAGGGACTCTGGAGGACGGGAATGAGGAGGAATGGTGGAAATTAGGTGCTTACCCATCGCTCCAGCTTGGGAGGAGGCCAAGATGTTCATTTCCCCCAAGGATGATTCGGGGAAGTCTTTTGGTCACTTCTGCGAAGAGCCGCACAGGATGGGAGGTACAGCCTAAGGCTGGGAACTGAGCAGCCCCTGGTGTCTCCTGGGCACCGGTGGCGTGACAGTACTTTGGAAGGAGGAAGGGAAGAGCCGGTCTGAGCGAGGCGTTGCTCGCTGGGCTGGGGAGTGACTCCATTGCACAAGGCAGGAAGGGTGGTGTTCGGGTCCCGGGCGCTGGGTCGGCACCCTGTGGGTCGGCTGGGGGAGGCAGCTCCATCCAGCAGGTTTGGTGACATCTGGAGAGGCACAGCATCAGCGAGGATGTCCTTGACCCATGTGGCTGCGCTGTGTGATGGGGTGACAGGGCTGCTGGTCCCGAGGATTCTCCCATGCTGCCACCTGTTGGGATCTCTGCCTGATCCTGGGAGCAGGTGACAGGCTGTCAAGTCAAAGGTGGCATGTATCACCCTACCACAGTGCCCAGAGAGCATTTCTAAGCCCCTGGCAACCTGGGGTGCTGGAGATGGAGCAGAGCGTGGCCCCTTCAGAGGGGCACCAGGCCTAGAGATGTCCCCACAGGCACTCCAGGAACAAAGCTTGGCTCCAGCTGGTGCCGTCTCCGTTTGCCTTTGCTCCCCCTCACCAGCACCTGGGACCTCCCACCTTCACAGAGGCTATTCCACAGCCAGACTCTTGGACCCCTGGGTTGGGGTTACCCCCTGCTCTTCTCCATCTCCACCTTTGAGGGTTTCTTCTTGTCTTTCCCATGGTTTTGGAGCAGCCAAATGCATTGCAGGGGGCCGTAGGCATGTGGTGCAGACAGTGCTGCCCAGCTTTATGGCTCTGTGTCTTCCAGCCCCACTGGACTGACTGCTGTGGAGTCCCGGGAGGTGCAGATGGGCCTGGCCTCCATCCCAGAGCTCCTCCTTGTCTTGAGACAGGGTACCCAGCAGGCTGGGGCATCCAGGAGAACCCTGGTGCTGTGTGCTGACTGTGGCCATCCTGGCTTTGCCTGCCTCTCTCCCCAGGAACCTCTCGCCCTTCACCCCCACCGTTTCCCGCAAGACTGGCTCCAGGGTCAGTAGGATGTTCTCAATGTCCCACAAATCCCCACCACCCAAGGTGCCTCAGCCCAACCGCCTGGACGAGGTGTATGAAGCTCTCAAGAAAGGCCTGACGTAAGTGCTGGGGCTCCCTGTGGCAGGGCGGGTGGAGGCAGGGGGCCCCTGAGGGGCACAGTGACAGCTTGTGCCGTGGATTGGGGTTGGCAGCTCTCTGCTCTCATCAGGCAGGGACATGCCAGATCTCCTGGGCACGGTGCCCTGGGGTCCTGGAGCTGTGTGGGGTCCCACATCCCACCACAGCCCATGTGGAGGCATGACTGAGTTCCCACGCCTGGGTGCTGGAAGAGGGAGTGGGGATGCAGTGCCAGGTGTGCAGGGTTGGTGTGGGCTGTGGGTGGCAGGAGCCCTGGGCACGGCATCCCAGCCTGACCCCCACGGTGTGGTTTCCCCCAGAGCCTACCTTGAGGTGCACCAGCTGGAACTGGAGAAGCTCAGCACCCAGATCCGTGAGTCCAAGAGGAATTCACGCCTGGTGAGTGCTGCTTGGGAAGAGCCTTGCACGGAGCGGTGCCTTGGGCAGACAGCCAGGGTTGTGGCACAGCTGGGGCAGCTCATGGTCCATCTGTGTCCTAGAGCAGAGCCTGTTTCTGTGGGGATGTGGGGGGCCAGCCCAGGCTCTGGTGTTGGGCTTCACGGGGCTCCTGTCCCTTTGTCATGCACTCTCCAGTCCTGGCTGGGTGCTGCATGTCCCACTGCCGTGCTATGGGTGGTGGGTGCAATGTGCTGGGTCTCCTTGGGTGGACAGAGCTGGCTTTGTGCTGCATCTTATCCCTCTCCTCTCTCCTCCAGGGCTTTCTCTACGATCTGGATAAGGTAAGAGGGATCAGTGCCTCATCCCCCTTGTATCCCCCTGGGATGTGCCTGGGATGTGCTACTGCCAGCCCTGCTCCGCTAGCACTGCCCTGCTGCCTGTCCCCTGGGATCAGGGTGGGCAAGGAATTGGGGCTCTGCAGGCAGTGTGGCTCTGGGCAGGGAATGAAGCAGAGATGGGCTTGTAAGCTGCTTCTTGCAAACAAAAGCTGCTGTTAGCGAGTGCTGGGCCCCGGTTAGCTCTGAGGCTGGGGAAAAAAGCACCCTGGAGTCTGGCTTGGCTCCTGGAGGACCCTCAAGAGCAGGGAAGCCTGCAGGAGGCTGCAGCATGTGGGTGCTCCCTGGTGGCTGCCACCCTGGAAGCTCCCGGGCAGGGCTGGTGACCAGGACGTGTCCCAGCCACAGCGTGGGGGACACAGAGGGCACATCCTGACCCACGTCTCTGCAGAGTGGCTGCGCTGCCGCTCACACCATCTCCTCTGCTTTTCCAGCAAGTGAAGTCCATCGAGCGCTTCCTGCGGCGCCTGGAGTTTCATGCCAGCAAGGTGAGAGCTGGGGACTGGGGTCACCTTGGGGTAACCTAGGTGCAACACCAGGGTGGCCATGCTGTCCCCAGCCTTGCCCCTCACCACAGCTCTGGCCTGTCCTTGCAGATAGATGAGCTGTATGAGGCTTATTGCATCCAGCGGCGGCTCCGGGATGGAGCCCACAACATGGTCAAGGCTTACAGCACGGGCTCGCCGGGCAGCCGGGAGGCACGTGAGAGCCTGGCCGAAGCCAGCAAGGGCTACAAGGAGTACACAGAGGTGAGGCAGCTGGCAGGGGTGGGCTGGCAGGGTGCTGTGTCCTGTGAGCGTCTGCTGATGGGTCCTGTCCCTCCATCTGTCTGTTCCCAGAACATGTGTCTCTTGGAGAATGATCTGGAGAGCCAGCTGGGCGAGTTCCATGTCCGGATGAAAGGTACCGTGTCCTGCTCCGTCCCTATCCCGCTGCCTGCCTGGCTGCCTGCTGCCTGCTGACGCCCCTCTGCCTTCTCTTGCAGGACTGGCAGGCTTTGCCCGGCTTTGTGCTGGTGACCAATATGAGGTTGGTGGGCCCATATGGGTTGGGTTCTGCTCTTCTCCTGCCCCGTGGTCTTTGGGGTGTCTCGGGGGTGTAGGTGGGCGCTGGTGTGGAGGGCATGTTGCAGGGTGGTGGTGGGTGGCATGGGTCTGTGGCCATGCCTGGGGACACACAGAGAGTGCCGTGGTGTCCTGTCTCCCCCATACCCACACCTCTGCATCCCCAGATCTTCATGAAGTACGGACGGCAGCGGTGGAAGCTGCGGGGGCGCATCGAGGTGAACAGCAAGCAGGTGTGGGACAGCGAGGAAATGGTTTTCTTGCCCCTCATCACTGAGTTCCTCTCCATCAAGGTACAGTGCAGAAGAGGGGCAGGGATGGTGTGGGCCAGCTACTCCCCTGTATCAGAGGATTTGAAAAGACCACTTTCTCCTTCTCCAGGTGACAGAGCTAAAGAGCCTGGCCAACCATGTGGTGGTGGGCAACGTGTCCTGCGAGACAAAGGATCTCTTTGCGGCTCTGCCCCAGGTAGTGGCTGTGGATATCAATGACTTGGGCACCCTCAAACTCAGCCTGGAGGTGACCTGGAAGTGAGTACCTCAGCAGGCATTGCTGGTGGCACATGGCAGTGCTGGGGATGCCCAGTATGGCATGGCAAGAGGTGACCTGCCCAGGCTCTCTCCCATCCCAAAACTGGGCTATAATTATGGCAAACCAGAGCTGGAATGGACGGGGTCCTGGTGTCCTGTGACCCCCCCCCCCCACACTGGCACACATCCCTCATCTCCCTGCTGTTCTCCCCAGCCCCTTCGACAAGGATGACCAGCCCTCAGCAGCCAGCACCGTCAACAAGGCACCCACAGTGAACAAGAGGTTCTCCACCTACAACCAGAGTCCGCCTGACACGCCGTCCCTTCGGGAACAGGCCTTCTATGTAAGTGTGCACCAGGCAGGGCTGCTCAGGAGAGGTGGGCACTGGTGAGGTCCACGCGGGGATGTGCCCACACTACATCTCAGAGGGTGGCACAGCTCAGGGACAGGGGTGGGCAACTCCTCTCCAGCCATCCAGCCACGACTCCCCGGTACCGGTGCCTGCTCCTCCCTCCCGCGTTCACAGCTCCTCTTCTCTCTGCCCAAGAGCCCGGAGCGGGCAGCCGACAAGCGCGGTTGGTCCTTGCTGGACATCTTTCGGGAGACGCTCTTCGAGAAGCTCTCTCAGAGCTGCTCCTGCGGCGATGTCTCCTCGGCCGAGCTCGGGAGATGGCCGCAGCAGGGCCGCGTAAGTGCGGGGCTGGAGCAGGCCGGTAGCTTAGCCCAGCAGTGTGGCCATCCCGCAGTAGCCGTAGCCGCCCCTTGTCTCCTAACTCACCATCCCTCACTGATGCCCAAAGGCCTGATCCTGCCAGGCTGGGGTCTGGCTGGTCCTGCAGAGCTAGTCCCCAAGCTAGGGGAGCCTGGGTTCACCCCTGTGCAAGAACCGGGCCCTAGTGAATAGAAAGCTTCTCTGTGTCCCTGTGCTGGTGGCATTGATGTGCTGTGCCATGGCATTGGCATGGTGCTGGTGACGGTGCTGGTGTGATGGTGTCATGGTGCTGGTGTGACTCTAATGTGGTGTTGGCGTGGCACCAGGTCAGTGATGTTGAACCATGACATTGGTGTGATGGCCAGTGCTGTCCCCATGAGCTGTGCTGGACCTGTTTCAGTCCTTGCAGCCATAGTGGGTGGTGTCCTTGGCTCTAGGTGTTGCATCCCACTGTGCTGGGGAGCAGCTGGCACCCCAGGGCTCCAGGGGCTGGGCATGGGGAGGCAGACTGCCTGCTGGCATGGGGTGAGATCCAGGACTGGAATAGGCAGCCATGGTCTTTTGGGACCTCGCTGCTGTGCCAGCAGAGCTTTGGCAGCCTCAGTGCCCTCCAGCTCAGCTGGATCCTGCCCCTGGTTGACAGGAAGACAGCCAGAGGAGCAAGGGCAGCAGGAGGAGGATCTTGGCTGACACCACTCTCCCCTCTGCAGAACATGCTGCGGCGCCAGGAGGAGCTGGAGAACGGCACAGCCTGGTCCATCTCCTCCGAGTCCTCGGACGACTCCTCCAGCCCCCAGCTGTCCGGCAGTGCCCGCCACACCACACACAAGCCCATTGTGCAGCCCGAGGTGCAGGCCTCTGCCCCAGCCATCGAGATCTCCTTCTCCCAGCAACCAGAGGAGGCTGAGACTGGCCTTGGGACCAGTGGCAGCAGTGTCTCCCCTTCTGGGAGCCAGCCAGAGGAGTCGGGCAGCCGTAAGAAGGATACAGTGGCCAACGGGCACGTGCCCTACTCCCGGACTCTGAGCCACATCAGTGAGGCCAGTGTGGATGCCACGATGGAGGCCAAGGCTGTGGAGAGCCCCTGGGAGGCCATGCCCAGCCCAGAGGACACAGGGGCGGGCGAGCAAGATGCAGACCCTCTCCCCGGCACCGCAGTGGCAGCTGCTGGGGCAGGGCAGGACAGGGACGCTGAGGCCAAGCCCCGAGCCTCTGCGGCATGGGCCACCTCCTGCGAGGTGGAGGCTGGCAGAGCTGAGCCAGTGCAGAGCCAGGTGCCAGCACAGAGTGGCTGTGACACCAAGGTCCCCGCAGCACTGGCAGAAGCCTCTGTGGAGGAGAGGCCCGTCCCCACCCCACCGCTGCCTGCCAGTGTCCCCGAGGTGCCACGGGGAAAGGTGGTGGATTCAGGGCTGGAGGAGGCCATCAGCCTCCTGGGCTCGGCCCTGGAGGACTATCGGGGACAGTTCCCAGAGCTGCAGCCCCTCGAACGGGAGTTGAAGCACCTGGAGGAGATCCTGCTGGTGAGGAGCTCTCAGTGGTATCCAGGGGTGATAGGGACAGGGCATTCCTGGCTGGCAGTGCCTGGGGACAATGGGGACAGGGCCATCCCTGCTGGCAGTGCCCAGGGATGATGGGGGTGGGAGTCACCCCAACTGGCAGCCCCTAGGGATGACGGGAATGGTGATCATCCCTGATGGCAGTGCTTAGAGATGATGGGGGTAGGGTCACCCCAGTTGGAAGTCTCCAGGGATGATGGGGACAGGGTTCACCCCTGATGGCAGTGCCTGGGGATGACAAAGATGGGGCCATCCCTGATGGCACAGCTGGGAATGTGTGTGGCAGGGCTGTCTTGGCTGGTGAACCAGCATTCAACCCCACCATGCCTTCCTCCACAGCAGAAGCAGGGCGTCTTCCTCAGCCGGGCCTCCAGCATCAGCCTGACAGTGGAGCACGCGCTGGAGAGCTTCAGCTTCCTCAACACCTCTGACATGGAGGATTCGGAGGGCTCTGAGGAAGAGCCTCTCCAAGATGAGAGGTGCACAGTGGGGCTCATGGGATGGGGCACGGGGCAGAAGGCAGCCCTGGGACAGTTGGGATGGGGGATGGACACCTCTGCCAGGGTGCCCAAGCACATTTAGACTGGCCCATCACAGCTCAGAGAAGGGCCAGGCCAAGAAGCAGCAGTATCTGGTCTTTGTGGTGGCACAGTGTCACCCTGCGTCTCTCCACGGGGGTGGGCTGGAGGCAGCCCCTGTGCCTCCAGGACCTGCTCCTTTGCCCAGCTGTGGTGCTGTAGGTCCTGTGGGTGGCGAAGGGCCAAATCCAGGTTTCCTGTGCTGATCCAGTGCCTTGATCTCTCCCTGGCTTGCAGGAAGCCTGGCAGACCCCTGCGCAGCACCCGGGCCCCCAGCGCTGGCGAGATGGGGGCAGATGACACTGGAATGTGCAGTGGCTCTGAGGCCAGCACTGACCCCATGAGCACCGGCAACGAGTTCCTGGATAAGGCTCTGGTGCTTCACCTCAGCAACTGCAACTGCCTGCTGCTGGTGAGGGCCAAGGGTGGGGTACAGCAGCCCGAGACCCTGGGGTGGGCTGTAGGTCCCCCCTCAGGGGGTGCCTTGCCATGGCATGGAGGCACTGTGGTGTGGGCGGTGAGCTCTGTCCCTGAGGTCTCTGGTTTGGCTGTGCCTTGCAGAAGCTGGGCACCTTCGGTCCCCTGCGGTGCCAGGAGATGTACGCCCTGGACAGGCTGCTGCGGGAGTCGCAGGTGCTGGAGATCGTGTGCCAGCTGACGGAGGAGCGTGCGGGAGCAGCCAGCTCGGCCACCGACGGTAAGGACTCGTGGCCAAGGGACCCTCCGTGCCACCCTGGAGGCCGTGTGAAGCCTGGAGTCCCCTCACTGGGCACGGCTGGGCAGCAGAGGGGCCATGCCAGGCAGAAGGCAGGAGTCACCTGCCTGACTCCATGGCCTCGGGAGGTTTGACCACCCCTGTCCCTGCAGTGGTGCAGTTCTCAACACGGAAGGAGGGCGTGCTGCCTCTCTGGGACCTTTGCGTGGAGGTGCCCAACGTCTACACCTGCTCCGTGGAGCGGTTCCTGCAGGTGCTCAGTGCCCAGTATGCAGCACCCATCAGTGAGCAGCACCCTGGTTTGGCTGATGCTGGTGAGTGGGTGCCAGGGGTATGTGGGGAGTTGGCAGCCTCACTCAGTGACCATCAGTGGGAGTATGTGGGTGCCAGGAGCCCCTCGGAGGGGTGACCACAGCTGCTGCACACCCTGATCCTGGGTCTTTCCCACAGTGTGTGTGAAACTGGTGGAGGACGTGCTGAATCGGCGGCTGCCCCGGCGGCCTGGCAGTGCCCAGAGCGAGCAGGTCACCATCTTCCAGTACTGGAGCCACTTTGAGTCGCTTGGCGCCCTGGTGCTTGACACCTACATGATGGAGCTGGCAGAGGAAGGTGGGTGCCCTCCCAGCCTCCTTAGGCCCTGGGATGGGGTGCCAGAGCACGTCCATAGTCATTGATGACCTTGCAGCACTGCCATGACCGCCCTGGGGCATCACCCAGACGTTCAACCATCCTGGGGCTGGGCAAGTCAGTCTGATCCAGAGCGCAGCCCGCTTCCATGCTGCCTTCCCATGTCCTTGCTGTAGGTCCCCAGCATCTTGGGGGACAACATCATGTAGTGGGCAACCTGTGTGGGGCCACCTCTGCCTAGCATGGATGCAGGGTGCCCAGGGATGGGTTCCCTGCGGTGATGGGTGCAGGGGCAGTGCCACGTGGCTCCCCACACCTTGGCTGAGCTGATGGCTTCCCACAGCGCTGCTGGCACAGAACCTCAACTCGGACGACCAGGACGTGGTGCTGCGTGCCCTGAAGCGTGTGCCCGAGGCCCGCCTGAAGAAGGAGGGACTGAAGGCGCTCAGCCTGCTCCTCGTGGAGGGCAACAGCAAGGTGGTGAGCGCCGTGTCAGCCCAGCTCCGCAGCCTGGCAGAAAACCCCCGCTTCCGTCAACGGGTATGTACTGGGCAAACCAGGGATGAGGTGGGCTGGTGCCACAGCCCCTGGGGGGGCTGCCCCCAGCGCTGCTGCAGGTGGTGGCACTGACTCCCATCTCCACCAGGCCCTCGTGTGCTTCCTGGAGCAGCTGGAGGATGAGGAAGTGCAGATGCGCGTGGCGGGGTGTGCGGCACTGGGCTGCCTGAAGGTGAGAGGAGTGGGGGAGGGAGGCAGCAGAGCTACATGTTCCAAAGGAAGAGGAAGTGCCTGTGGCTGGTGACTCCGGACACACCTGCACAGCCCCCTGCTCCTGGGAGAGAGGAGCTGGGGGTGCCCCAAATGTGCTGGAGCAGCAGGCAGGGACAGGGCAGGAAGGGAAATGGGGAGAGAAGGGACAGGATGTGCGGCTTCCTTGCACTGTGGGGCTGCAATGCCCTGTGTGCTGCCTTCCCCTCCAGGCTTTGTCCCTGCTCCAGCCCTGCTAGCCACACTCAGCCCCTTGTCCCTTCTTCTGCAGGCCAAGGAGAGTATTGAACAGCTGGTTTACCTGTGCCAAACCGACAAAGAGCCTGTGCGGGAGGCAGCCAAGCAGAGCCTGATGCTGTGTGGTGAGTGTCCCGCTATTTCTCTGCTCCCTCCCCACCCACAGCATCCCAAGAGGCATCTCCTGGTGCCAGCAGTGCCCACGGATGACCGGACTCCACGGCTGGTCCCTGCCTACCCCACGCACTCTGACTCATTGTGCCCCAAGCTCTGCCGGGCAAGGGCAAGCTGGCAGCGGGCAGCAAGGGCCAGGCACCCTGTGGCCACAGCGCTAAGCCTGGTTGTTATTTATTATTTGCTAGATGGCCCTGAGAGAACCATCTGAGTGGGTTTCTAGGCCTCCAGATCGCGGCAGCTGCTGCACAGGTTGGGACATGTGAGCTGTCCTCGTCCCCCTTGTCCCCGCTCCTGCCGCTTTGCTCACGAATGTCTCCGTCTTAGAGCCTGTCAGCCATGTCACGTTTCGGAGTCTGTGTGTCTTGGTTGTTGATAGTGCCCATCCCTGTGGCACCCTGGCACATGTAGATGCCTTGTGTCCTCTGTCCCAGCAGATTGTCCATGTCACCACCTCTTGCTGGGGATGGCCGCTGTGGGCAGATTTGCGTGTGAGGGTGCCGGGCAAAGAGCTCAGAGTGAGCCTGTAGCATGGATGTGTGCATCCCTGTGTGTGCACGGGGGTCCTGGGGGAGCCCTCGGGACCCCTGTGCCAGTGCATGCAGATGTGCACAGCTGTTGGAACCGCTGGAGCTGTCACAGCCCTGAGCGCTTGTCCCTTGGCCCCAAGTGAGGTTCTCCACAAGCCAGCACTCCTTGCAGCCCAAACACGGGTGATCCCTGCCCCGCGTGGGCAGCTGAGGAACAGGATTTGCAACCTCTGAATCAGGAGCTCTGGGGACTTTCTGAGCCGGATCCCAGCTGGGACCTGCCCAAGGGTGTGCTAAGGAGGACAAGAGAGGTCTCCATGCTGTGGCCGTAGCACGCAGGCTCAGCTCTGCCAGGCGTTAGGCATGTTTCCCTGGAAAGGCCGGGGAAGGTGGCCAGGGATGGGCAGGGGACAGAACTTCTGCAGTTCAGATCACTGACCACGGTGTGTACTTGCAGGTGAAGATGGTAAATCAGCTCACCGGCGGCTGGAGGAGACCCTGGACAGCCTCCCACGGATCTTTGCACCAGCCAGCATGGCCAGTACAGCTTTCTGAGACCCACGCACACCCACCTGCCATCCCCGAGGGCACCGCCGGGCCGCCCGGGCTTGCACGGACTGGGGACCCGGCAGCTCCCGCTCTCGGCACCACACCGCAGTATTACCCCCGCCGGCAGCTCGCCACGGCCGCACACTGCCTTACGGAGCACCGCTTCCCTGCCCCCGGCCCCGCGGGGGCCGCCTCCGCGCCACTGGGCAGGGGGGCTCGCTGCACATCCCACCCTCTGATCGCTATTTAAAGTACCCGCGGAGCCCACCCTTCCTGCCCCCCTCGTCGGCTACAGCCGCCGGGACCGGGGCGGCGGGGAGAGGTACCGGATTTCTCTGCTCCTCTTGCCTTCCTCTTGCTCGAGGGCGCGCGCCTCGTCCGGGAAGGACCTGCACTTTGGAAACTTTGCTGTTTCTTTCCAGGAGTTGCCTGGGCCATGGGGACTGCTGCCCTCTGCCACCTGGAGTCCCCAGGACTTAAATAAAATGAAATATAAGATATTAATATATTCTGCTGGCGTTTCTTC
The DNA here is from genome assembly GCA_013396775.1 of Cephalopterus ornatus. NCBI lineage: Eukaryota > Metazoa > Chordata > Aves > Passeriformes > Cotingidae > Cephalopterus > Cephalopterus ornatus. Next base: position 64,704 of record VZRE01000923.1, read on the forward strand.
TTTCCAGCTCCACGTGCTCCTGTCGCTCCCCGGCTGTGGCTGTAGGGAGTGTAGCGAGATGTGGCCCCAGCCCAGAGCCTTTCCTGGTCTCTTGGGAAGTGCTGTGGAGGGCAGGGGCAGGAGGAGCAATAGAGGGACGGACAGAAGGACAGACAGAAGCTGCCACCTTTTTTTTTTTTTTTTTTTTTTTTTGTTTGTTCTGTTTTATTTTATTTTTTATTTACAGATTTTTGCAGAAAAACAAAAGCAAAAAATTCTTTTCTATAATGTCTCTATAAATCTATATATAATGTAATTACAGAGAATGACTAATTTTGATTTTAAACCAGAAATAAAACCAAACGTTTAATGAGTGTCGGTGTCGCTGTGAGGGTGTTTCTTTGGCCCCATGTGTGTCCTCGGGCAGGGCAGGCTGAGGGTCAGCTTAGACAGCTGGAGGGTGATGGGGTGTTGTGGGAAATCATTGTGATTTCTGGCATCGCCTGCACCTCAGCCAAATGTTGCCAAAATTTGGCTGCTGGGCATGGGGAGCATCATCCAAGGTGGTATGAGGTGGCCACACGGGATGGGAGCCACTGAAACCAGGGCTGGCTCTGGAACAGTGACAGCCCTGTGTGTGTGAATGTAAATCCACACATTCCCTATCTCCAGCTGCTGCCGTGTGGGAATGGTTATCCAGGCCCCTGACCTCCAGTTTGGACCAGGAAGGACTCATGTCCAGCACTAGGAACAGATTGCAGCAGCTGCAGTGGCCATAGCTGTGTCCCCAAACGTCCTCCCACCGGATGGGTGTGACAGGGAATGCTAAACCGCCCTAAGCTGCTGTGCCTCATCCCAGGATATCCGCTGTCCCCACCTCGCTGTGTGGTACTGGGCTGGGAGAAGGGATTGCTCCCTGTGTCCCCTCTTGCTGCTTCTCCCTCACCACCTTCTCCTGGGGCTGGAGGTTTTTGTGCCCCTCCTGTGCAGCTTGCCTGGCACCTACGAGCTGCTGGATTGCTGGGAAGCTTGCTGGGAAGGAAGCTTACTGGAAGCTTACTGGGAAGGAAGCGCTGTTTCCTCTGGCTCTCCCAGGGAAGAACTTTGACCTCTTGGTGGCTGTGACGGGGGCAACATGATGGGGCCCACCTCCCTGGCACTCGCAACACAAACACTTCTCACTGCTTTGATTATTTTTCCTGAGTTCAGTAGCCTTGGCAGCCTGTGGCTGGTGACATGGAGCCCTCCTCCCCACCGAGGAGGAGGTGGCACTGGGCTACAAAGTGCATGGCAGAGCAATGGGCTGGGCAGAAAGAGGGGGAACACTGGAGATTTGTGCCTGCACCACGGAGTGGGGCTGCCTGCTTGCTCCTGCGTGGTGTCACTGCGGGGCTGGAGGCCCTTGGAACTGCTCCCCCTCTCCCTGTGATGTGCCTCTGTGGTTTCACTGGAGATTTTTTTTTTAAGCTTATCTCTTTTGCCTTCCTCTTCTCCAAACCCTGTCCATCACCTTCTGCTGGTCCTTGCAGGTCCCTGAACAACCCCAGTAGAGGCTGGGAGCTGACCTGCTGGAGAGCAGCTCTGCAGAGAAGGACCAGGGGGTCCTGGGGGACAACAAGCTGTCCATGAGCCAGCAGTGTGCCCTTGTGGCCAAGAAGGCAAATGGTAGCCTCAGATGCATTAGGAAGAGCACTGCCAGCAGGTCGAGGGACGTGATCCTGCCCCTTTACGCAGCCCAAGTGAGGCGACATCCGGAATGCTGTGTCCAGTTCTGGGCTCCTCAGGACAAGAGAGACATGGATCTCTTGGACCAGCTTCAGCAGAGGCTAGATATGATTGAGGGACTGCAACATCTTTCTTACAGGAGGATAGGCTGAGGGAGCTGGGCCTGTTCAGCTTCCAGAAGAGACAACTAAGAGGTGACCTCTATCAGTGTCTTAAAGGGAGAGTGTCAGAGGATGGAGCCAGGCTCTGCTTGGTGATGCCCAGAAATAGGACAAGAGGCAACGGGCAGAAACTGATGCCCAGGAAGTTCCACCTGAACGTGAGGAAGAATTTCTTTACTGTACAGTGACTGCAGATTGAACAGATTGCCCAGAGAGGGTGTGGAGTCTCCCTCACTGGAGATATTCAAAAACCATCTGGACACAATCCCGTGCCATGTGCTCAGGGATGACCCTGCTTGAGCAGGGAGGTTGGGCCAGATGACCTTCTGTGGTCCCTTCCAACCCTACTATTCTGTGATTCTGTGATTCTCTAACCCCCATCAGGTATTACTAAGACATGGACAAAAATCCCCTTCTCAAGCCTTTGTTTTTCCAAGCTAAACAGTCCCAGCTCTCATGACAGCTGCTCCAATCCCTTAATCATCTTAGTGGCCTTTACGGTCCTGAGAGGGGAGTAGGTTAGAGCAGCGTTTATGCCCCCAAAAAGCAGCAGAGGCAGGGACTCCCCGCTCCAGTATTGCTCCACGATGTTGCCAGTCACCCATGCCAGAGCAGGGGCACCAACGGCACTGGTCGAGCTGGGGATTTATGGCCCCCAGGCCAAGCAGGGCCCTTCCATCAGTGCTTTCCAGAGTTTCTAAGCAAGTTCCAGGAGGTTACAGCCTCCGCTTCCTTCTTCCTCACTGTAGCAGAGCTTTTTTGGGGCTGGCTCAGGCAGAGTGTAGCACATCATGGTGTACGGGATCCCATGTGGGATACTACCTCAGCCTAACTTTTGGGTGCCGTTTTATCTGCAGATGGGATTGTGGGAAGGGGGAAACCATGGGACACTGTTGTATCACTGCTGCCTCAGCCTTCTTTCACCTCTTTTGGAGACTGGACAAGCCCCAGGGGGAAAGCACAGCGCTTCTCCCAAAGCACTGCATCCCACTGTCAGCTGTAGGCAGGAAGAGAGGAGGGATGTGGGTCCCAGTTGGCAAATGCAACTGTGGATGAGAGCACCCGAGAGGTGGAAACTGGCCCAGCCCTCTTACACATTTCGTTTAATTTCTTTACCCTCCCTGAATAACTGCTGGAAATAAAACCAGCCCAGTGACCCAGTAGCCAAAGCCACAGATTCAATTCATTCACCTGCCTGGGTGTTCTCCTTGCCCTGCCAAGACCTAGTCTCCTCCCTGCAGCACAATTCCACCTTCCAAGATAAGCTACATCTTGACTGTAGAGATCAGAGCAGGAAAGAAGACTTCCGTCAGGGTAGGCAGGGAGCTGCAGGCCAGGACAAAATGACTCTGCTTCTGGAATTGCAAGATCATTGTTTATAAGGACATGTGGGAAAAAAACTCTCACAAATAGATTAATTCAGGAATCTATTGCCCAGCCCCTTGCTCTGAATGGGTGTATGCCAGGATTGCCAAAGACCTATACCCCATAGACATGACCAGGTCGCCTGGAATTGCAGGACTGACATTTTAACGGGAATAAACTTCAAAAAAAAAGGTCTTGTTTTTCGGACCACATCACTTCGCAGGCTGAACTCCCTGGGAGCCACTCTCGCAGCACCCGGGGACAGACACAGCACCACAGAGCACGTTCTGCGGCAGCATTTGTTTTTTCAAAGGAGACAGTGTGCCAGCACCGTGTTTGTCAGCCAAATCTGTGTCAGCACTTAAAACATCCCCCTCCTGCATGGACGTGCTTGCGCTCAGCAGCTACTTGCTTTTCTTGTAGGAGCTGCAGCCCGTGGGAGGGTGTCTGTGTCACAGTTACATTATCCACGTGCTCTGGCTTTGGAAAGATGTTCCTTTTCCCCATTTACTGCTGTTTTTTCTTTTAATTAAAGGGGCACATATGGATTCTGGAGCACTTAGCGGTATCGGTTTTTACCTGCTGGTCTCAGGGAAGTGTCCTGAGGAGACCCTGCAGACCATGAGCACAACATTCCCTCCTCTTTGACAGAACTGGGGCTGGTGCAGCTACCCAGGGTTCACACCAAGAACACCCACCAGTCAGAATGACCCCAAGCAGACACTGCCACTCTGGAGCACCACAAGCTCCAATCAGCCCTTGTGTAAGAAATTACTTAAATCTTGAGGCCAAGTAATTTTTAGGGGGTTGTGGTTTGGGAATCTCCGGTTTGAGCAACCTCAGAGTTGGACCTCTCACCTTATCCCAGGCCTGTGGGAAATCATGTTTCCAAAGCACTCCCTAGGGCACTCAGAGATGACTCGAACAGCTGAGCTGAACCACAGTAAAGGAGCAACGTCCTCGGGAGAACTGACATGTTCCTTTTAGGGCTGACAGGCACATACATACGGGCTTGTTCTCCAAGGGCCACTCCTGAGGTGACAGCAGGGACCTCATTTCATACAGAGATCAAAGGGTGCTCCAGGCACCCTCCAAAACTTAATTTAGTGCTCTCAAGCTCAACTGCTGTCTTCCTTAGAGCTGAGAGAGGAGTGGTGACTCCTGAGGGCTTGTGAGGATGATGGAAGCGTGGAGGTGGGACGAGGAGGGTGAGCTCACCCAGTGCCTCTGCAAGGCGGTCAGGAGCTCCTCGCCTTCGGTTCCTGCCGTTCTGCTCATGGACAAGGAGGCTTCGGGAAAAGCCTTGCTCAGGCAGCTTTCCTAGAAGGAGCATCTGCCTCTAGGTGTCTAATTTGGACAGGCTCGGAGGCCGATTTTCAGGAGCACTCACAATTAGAACTGAAGCCGGGGATTTGATTTCCCTGCAAGTCAGCTCAAAAGCGCCTCCAAGTGAGGAAACACAGGATCAGTAGGGCAGACCCCCAGCACTCGCTGGCAGATGGTCCGGGACACTTCCAGCAGAATTCCAAGGATAGGTGTTTGCCAAAACAACTTTTTCTTCCTAAACAGCGACGTTCCTACTACAAAAGATGCAACCGTTTGCCATGGGATGGCTACAAACAAAGGGCAGAGGGATCATTAGCATCCATCTACTCCCTGCCCTGGGTGAGAATTTAAAGCAGCTGTAAGAAGCAGTTTTACACACACCCAGTGCTCCTCTCCATTTTGATTCGTGCCTGAACTAAATTTTAAGCTTAAAGCAGGATTCAAGGCTACAGATGAGAGATACACCATCCTCCCAAAAATTACAGCATGAGAATTGATGGGTTGACAGCTTAGCATGTAAATGACTTTTAAAAAAATCACACTACAGAAACGTTCTGAGCAGATTCTTCGTGCTGTGCTGACTTAATTTCCTTCTACACCAACTCATCTAGTGCCAAAGGGAAGGCCACGGATGTGGGTTTTCTGGATTTTAATAAAGTGTTTGATTGTCCATCATTGGGCTCAAAGATCCTTGTGGGTTCCTTCAAACACAGGATATTCTGATTCGATGATTCAAATTTCTCATGTATGGAAGACCCCGTAGCTCACAGTTGTGGGCTACACCCTGTCATAATTAATGGCCACTTTTTGCCATTGCTTTGTAATTTTTTTCTCCTTCAGCCAGAGCTGCATTGTTGTGACTCCACACAGCTTTTCTCCTCCGGCCTCGAGGTAAGCTGCCCTTGCCCCGCTGGAACAACCTAATGGACTCTTCCTGGTTTCATGATCCTCAAAAGGAAATTTGTTCTGGGTCGTCAACAGCCCCGAAAGGAGTATTGCTCACAACGCAGCCCAGGGTGCTCTGCTGCTTTGCAAGGACTGGGAGAGATTTAGGCAGGAGAAACCCGTAAAGCCGGGTCAGGGCCTGATCTCACTCTCAGCTCAGCTCCCCACTCACAGGCCTGGCAGACCCTTTGCCTCTCAGCGCAGCTCAACAAGTCATCACAGCATTATTCAGACCAGGATTTCAGGGCAGCTTACACATGCTAATGTATGCTAATGTTTTTCTGATGGGCTTGTCTCTTGCTAAGCAGGTTGTGGTAAAGCCGAGGCTGTTCAACAGCTTTTACCCCAACCTGCAGTGACATCTCAAAAGGCACAAATTTGATGAAAGGTTTTTAATGTCCGTTTCAACTGTAACAGCCTTACAACCCTTTAGTCCTACCAGCACGGGTTTGCATTGAGGTTTCTTTACATTTTAGATTCCTCTCTGCATTCCTGGCCTTCCTGTCCTCCAGGGATTGATAGAAGAGTAAAAGGAGAGAAAAGCAGCTCCCTTCCAACGCATTTGATTTTTGAACTATTAATATTTTAACCCATTACTCCTGCTCCATTTCACATGGGTTTATGGCAGGAAAATACCAAGAGGATGTGGCATGAGCTCACAGAATTCTCCCCTCCTTAGCTTGCCTGTCAATCAGCTCCGGGTCTGCTACAACACTGCTGGAGATGAGAAAGTATGTTAAACCCAGAAGATTCAGCAACCCGGAGAACTGCAGAAAATGAGAGACAGGCAGACCCCTGTGCATTCTCACAGAAATTCACGCATGTCACTGTGGATGCCGTGGCTCTTTCCACCTTCTGGGGAAAATTTGTGGACAGAAAACACCGTGATGTCTAACTTCTGATGGAAATCACTCTTGTTGACTTCCCCTTAAGCTCCCTACTAAATACTGGCAGCACATCCACCACTCCTGCAGTGCTGAAACTAACTGGAGCAGTTTCTCCCACCCAGTTATGAGCTTGGCAAGCCCAAAGTCTTTTGAAACCACCAGGCAAACACCATCTTAAATCACAGAATTGTGGAATCATAGAATCTCCTGAGCTGGAAGGGACCCACAAGGATCATCAAATCCAACTCCAGGCCCTGCATAGGATAACCCCAAGAATCCCACCCTGTGTCCAAGAGCGTTGTCCAAACGCTTCTTGAGCTCTGTCAGGGTTGGTGCTGTGACTTCCCTGGGGAGCCTGTCCCAGTGCCCAACCACCCTCTGGAGGAAGAACCTTTTCCCGGTATCCTAAAACCTAAACCTCCCCTGGCACAGCTCCAGCTGTTTCCTCGGGTCCTGTCACTGGCCACAGAGAGCAGAGATCGGAGCTGCCCCTCCAGTGCCACTCGTGAGAAGCTGCAGCCCACGATGAGCTGTGCCCTCAGTCTCCTCTCCAGGCTGAACAAGCGCCCTCAGACACTCCTTGCACGACTTCCCCTCTCTGACCCTAATTCCAGTCACTTGTTGGTATTTACAAAACTGCCCCACGACTTTCCTGGTGATGAATTCATGACGATATCGACTCCTCTTCCAGCTTAAGGAAAGCTTTGGTCTTTCAGCTGAAGGGCAAATCCCCTCCTCAGCATGGAAGATGAGACTTTCACGGCGGCCTTATGGTCCTCAGGAGCTCCTTTCCGTGGAGCTGAGGCACAGCCTCCTGCTCTGGAAGTTTCGCTTTAGATGAAGGGGCGGTTTTAGATGAGGTGAAGGGGACAGTTGTGGGTTAGGGGGACAGTTTTGGGCTAGGGGGACAGGCTTGGCTGAGGTGAAGGGGGTGGTTTTAAATGAGGTGAAAAGGGACAGCTTTGGACTAGGGGGATGGTTTCCGCTGAGGTGAAGGGGACAGTTTTGGGTTACAGGGACAGTTTTGGGTTACAGGCACAGTTTTGGGTTATAGGGACAGTTGTCGCGGAGGCGAAGGGCGCGGTTTTGGCTGAGGACGCGGCGTGCAGAGCAGGGACGGGGGCGCCTGGGCCTCGGGGTAGCACTAGCACAGCCCGGGGGCCGCCGCAGGCTCCCCTCACGCAGCCCCTGCGGGCGCGGTCCCCTGAGGGGCTCTGAGG
>VZRE01000924.1:9471-30667 GCA_013396775.1 Cephalopterus ornatus
AAAACCCCACAACTGCTCAAATAAGGAAAAAAACCCCACTAATAACCATACTGTGAAACAAAAATACTATTTAAAAAACACATGGATGACAGTCCAACAGTTTGCAGGATTCGAAACTGACTCTACAAAGTAGTTGTCTACGTTGTAGAAAGGATTTCCTTTTATTTGGAAAACAAGCAAATCAGGTATTGGAGAGAAGAGATAAAAACCAATCTTTAGATGGTCTGAAGTTTTGCCTACTGTTGAAGGATTAAAACCGTAAATAAAAAGGTACCAAGCCCTCGGAGTTCACTGTTCATGTGAAGCTTCTTCCATCTCTTTCTTGACCTTTTTAAAAACCAGATTAATTTCTGGGAAAGGACAAAAAAAAAAAAAAAAAGGAATTATTTAGGAAAAAAACCCAGCAGTTATTTCTTGTTCTGACATTATATAGAAGTGCTCGATTTTGACTCGAAAAAGGCTTAAACTAAACCCAAAGTCTCAAACCTGGCTTAGAAACTGTGTGAGGCCTTGGCAGCAGAGGGTGAGATTATTAAAATTAAATTGAAATTAGCTTCTGGAATTTAGGCAGGGATAAATTAGAAGCATTTTGGGCATTATTGTGTGTATTTTTCCAAAAGTTCAGGCTGGACACTCCCCCACCCTGACCATACACACCTGCCTTGGCATGGAAGGCTCTGAACATCTTCTCATCTGAAACTCTTCTGCTGTTGCATCAGACCCACATTTTCATATACTCTAGCACTATCTTCTCTCATTCTGAAATGAAACAAAGATTTACAGTCCCGAGAATCCAAATTTGAGGAAAAAAAAAAATGTATTGCTCACACAATATAATGCAGTGACAATTATTTTGCTCGATTTGTTTTCAGAGCAAAGGCCAAGGCAACAGCCCAGGGCAAGTTTTGGGAGAGCTCAGACTCATTTGAGGTCACTGATGAGTCAGTAGAGCTCAAAACTTCCACATGAGAGCAGAAACGAACTTACTCTGGACAGGTTGGGGTCGGGGTGCAGGGTGGGAGAGGGCTCTGATCCCCACTCATCTGGTCCGATAAAGAATATTTAATGTTTGTGTACTCGTGACCTTTCCTCTTGCTCTTCTGTGAAGCAAAACACACCAAAAAGCCAGGTTTGGAATTAATCATGGAAAACAGTCATTGTAGCAGTGAAGCAATTCCATGAGTAACTAAGCAAGGATGGTTTTAGAGGGCAGGTTTGTGAGGAGACAGCTCAGTTTACAGATACACAGACACGGAGAAGACCTAAAGGTTGGCTTGAGCTATTGATTACAAAACCTGGAAATCCTCATTTTTCCACATTCCCCTTTCCACCACAAAATTCCAACCCCATGAACCAGCATTTGTACTCAACCTTTGTCTTCCTTGGCAGAAGAAACCCCACTTTCATTCTTTAGCAGCCAGTGGGCTCCCCACTGACCTCATTTCCAGCTTGGAGATGTGGCCAACGGAGTAACAATGCTGTTTGCAGGATCTCTAATAAAATAATACCTGAGCCCATTAGGTTTGATATAAAAAGCAGCCAAGCTGTTATTTGGATGGTGCAGCATATGCTCCAGGCTGCAGCCAATTGTGCTGGCACTGAGCTCCAGACCACGACGCTCCGCACGGGAACTACGCTGGGAAAGGGAGGGGATGTGGAGCTTTCCTTTTCCACACAAACACTGACAACATGAATATACTACAGCACAGGAATTAAAGTTTTACAAGGTACTGGGTTTGATTTTTTGTGTGGCTTTGAGTCCCTTCACTGCTGCACCAAGCCCTGAGTAACTGGCCTGGCCCAATCTCACGACAGCAGAGGCTGTCAGAGCCTCCCAGGAGTTCTGGCTCCTCAATTCCCATTAAGAACATTCCTATGGCAATGCAGGTTGAAGCTTTTCCAAGACGCTCTCCTGAAACATGCTCAGAACTTGCTCAATTTGTTCTAGTGTTTCACTGAACTTCTCCTCTCTCTGCTTTTTCTCACTTTCAGACAGACCCCCCAAGTCCCGATCGATTGCCTGCCAAAAAATAACATTTTAAAGAAACTGCAAAGGTTCAAACTCTCTGTATTTTACAGTGTTATGGCTACAAACCATAAATAATGCAAAAAATATTCTGGAGCCCCAGAATAGGGCTGGATTTCTACCCAAACTGCACAATGAAGGGCAGTTCAACTACAGGTGTGCTGGGCAGTAAAAGCAATTTAAAAAGAACCTGTCAGATCTTGTATTCCTTAAACTGACTGAAACAGATAAAAAAAGCCAAGAAAAAGTAGGTGTCTGGCTCCTCTTCCTTCCACTTAATTCATCGTAATCATCCTTCCTAGTTCAGAGTAACAGAAACATGGTAAGAACTTGTTTTCTGGATGCAAGAGAATTTACACATTTTCACAGGGAAAAAAACCCCAACCTCAACCAAATTCCCTCTGTTTTTCTACTATGCTTGTGGAAAAACAGGCAATATTTAACACAGCACTTAACTCCAGGAAATCTGAAGGCTCTCAGCATTGCAACGCTGGCAGAGCAGGGAAATTCTGTCCTGAATACTAAGGAAAAGCAGGAATATCTCTGGGGAGGGATGCAGCTCCTCACAGATCCAGCTGGGTGTAAATCCTGCAGGACAGGACTCCCCAATTCCTTTTCAGAGCTGGCTGAGCTCATCCAGATGGGAAGCAGAGGGGGAGCAGGACCTCATGCTGATCCCTACAAAGGGGCTCTCTAATTGTTGGGTTTTCCCCAATTTTCACTCTTTGCAATTAAAGCAAGTGTAGAGAAGAAGGTTCCAGAAATTCAAGTTTCTCAAAACACGGTGTTTCATTCCCAAATGGGGTGAAATTCCAGCATTCTATCAATGAGACATTTCTTCTCTGGTCTCTCAAAACCTACTCTGGGGCATTCCCAGTTCACCACATTCCTGCAGACACCACAAGCTTTGCTTTGGGCTGAGAAGTTTCACATTGTTTTGTTCCTGCCACCAGTTATAGGTCAAGACCTCCTGAAGTAGAGCAACATTTTATTTCCAGTTTCTTAAATACCTGAGCCTTCTGAGCTGGCAATGGATGAACCACAACAGAGCCTCATCACTGCTCCTCTTGATACCCAAACACCACTCAAACCCCATCACAGCAAGAAAAAGGGAGAGTTAAAGCTTTGCTTTGTAACTGCGACAGCAGAAAGGGGCTCAAAGGCTGAGAATGCAGAGCTTGTGTAACTACACACAGACACCAGGCAGCTCCAAGGCAAGGGGAGACAACAAAGCCACGGAAAAAAAATCCACCTGAGGGATTTCTTGTTCTTCACTTTGTGTCTAATCACCACCAGAGCACACAAGAGTGTCCTGGGGAGAGCAATCAAGGCTCCATCCTCTCTGTGAACAGGGCAAATAACCATGTAGGGAAACACAACCTCAGCTCTGCCACACTCCAGAGAGCCGAGGCTGAGCTGGGACACTGCAGCCCTGAGCCGGGATTAACACCTCACACTGGCACTAAGCTGGGCTGGGGACTTATCTCCCGAGCAGCAAAGCAGCAGCAGAGACAAAGATATTGAAATTCTGAAACAAAAAGGTAAAAATCCCAGATGACCAGAGGTCAGGGCACAGAACAGAGACAGAATGTCCGTTCTTTATTCCAAACCAGGTAAATCCTGTAAAACACTGTGTAATTTGAGCGCAGGAATTACTTTAACAGGAAGGGTGAGGTGAAGGTCTTGTGGTTGTCACCACTTATTCCAAAGCCTTTCCCATCTTATCACACCAAATCACTCCTGTAACTGCTTTTTGTTGGACACTGCACTGCAAAATCATCACTCATCCCTTAACCTTTCAGTCCAATGTACTGGTTTCTTACTACTAAATTCCAAAATTGGAATTCGAGTGACCAGCATTTGATTATCTTGTCTTAGAAACACAGTTAACAGATTTGAAATCTCTTTAAAACACAACAGATCACAAGGTTCTGTATTAATGAACAGACCTTTATCTTTAATTCTTCTTGCACGAGAAATTAGATAATATTAAGGAAATTTGAGATCAGGGTGCAGGGGCTGGGGACAGGGAGGATAGGAAAGGATTCCATTTAGTCATTTAAGGAGAGGATTCAACCTGCAAATTTAAGTCACTCTTAAGCACAATGAATTGAAATATAGAAGAGGGTTCCCAGGTTCAGACCCAGCCTTTCCACCACACATTGGTTTTACAGCCAGCAGCCAAGCCTCCAAAAATCACAGGCAGCAAACAAGCAACTCTGCTCCCTGCTGAAATGCTATTTTATATTTATTATAGTAAATAATTTGATATTCAGGACAAACAGACCTGCTCCTCCTCGATCCTGCGCTGGAGGGTTTCGATGTAGTGCTGCACTGCCATGTAAATAAACCTGTACTGGGCCTCTGTCTGCACCATTCCTGACCTCTGGGATCTCACCATCTGGATGGTCTTTGGAACATCAATATCACAGTCCACACCTGGGGAGAATCATCACAACAGTAAAACAATAAAATAAACACAGCAAGGTTGTAAATCACTGGAATCCTCTGTCAGCACTCCTGTGGGTTTATCTGATGCTTCTGTCAAAGTCCCACAGGAAAATCAAAGGGGGGACCCACCTTTTTCTCTGATGATGTCAATAAGAATATCAATCACAATGAACGTCCCTGTTCGTCCAATCCCAGCACTGGAAAAAGAGAAAGAAAAGAAGTTATTTGTTCTGCTCTTTCTGAACAGACCCCAAAACAACAGCCCAAGGAAGAGTCTCATGTTAGGCTTCCAAATTATACCCAGAGTTAAACCACACAGCCAAAAGTGACCAGAGACCTCATCAGTCTAACGTGGAAGACACAGAATTCATTAGCACTTTTGTACCTCAGAACTTTTAAACATCCCTGAATCAGAAAAAAGAACGTAAGGTCAGATCTAAGATTTCCTTGCCTTATAAAAAGGTCTCTCGTTTATAAGCCTGGACTGAGGAGAGCCCTCCCAGGTGGGATGAGATACTAGAATTTCCGTGATCCTGCACCTGAAATGTGCCAGCCGAGGTTCCACCTTCTCATTCAACACCAGAAATCCTTATTTATACAAACAAGCTCACTCTGAAAGTCAACTGCTTCATGTGACGCCCATCCAGAGCGTGAAGTTGTGCAAAACAGAAAGCAAAAAGAGCTGGACAGATGGAATTCTGAGCAGTTCTGAGGGAAAGTTGTCCTTTTTTAAAGGTTTCAGCTCCCCAGGCCAAGGAGAGGAGCAGAAGGAGAAGCTCAGCCCATCACCTCACCTGCAGTGGACCACGACCGGTCCAGCGTCAGGAATGCTCTCCTGCTTGTGGTGCACCTCCTCCAGGAAGTCCAGGACACCGCCAGGATCACTGGGAACGCCGTGGTCGGGCCAGGTGCGGAAGTGGTACTGCCAGACTGTTCTCTCCGTGTTCCCCTGGGAGGGACAAGGCACGAAAACAAAACCCTTCAGAACAAATCCAGCTAAAAGAGCATTTATGGGGCAAAGCTGAGTCAGATGGGAAGGCGGCACTTCCAAATCCAACCTGCTGCTCAGTATCCGCAACTCTTAAAGTCAGTCACTAAATCCTAATTATTTGCTTCTTACATGGTTTGTTCTGCTCCCTGATCCAAATTGTTCCTTAACAACTCTAATTCCACACTAACTGTTTCCTTCCTCACCTTTTTATCCTTCCTTTAAGTGAACTTCCTACACACTTGACCCACACACAGCCTTTTCTTCTGGTGCATCCACCTCCATGAGAGGCAACAAATTCCTGGCTGGATTGAAGTGTGATTAGTTAAAAGCATCGTCCCTCTTTCCACATTCCCTCCAAGCTCTGCAGCAGAGCATCTCCTGCCAAAAACTGCTTAGGTAGAAGAATCCTCAATTATCCCAAGGACGAAGAGAAAGATGGATGGAACTAAACGTGGAGCTTCAAAGAAAGACAGGGCTCAATTTATTAACCTCTTGGTGCTTTTATTGATTCCAAAGAAAGGGTCAATCTGTGCCAATTTTTGGGGGAGATCTGCAACCTAAACTGAAAGGACAGAGTTATTCTCACACTTACCTGCCCAACTTTAGAAAGTTTAAGTTCTCTTAGTGTGTAATCATGTGCTGCGCTCTCCTTAACATTCCGGACACGCATCACCCCGTATTCCTTCAGGGAATATTCATCAGGCCAGTACTTGACACATTTACTCTGCAAGATTTAAAACAAAAAAAAAAAAAACAAAAAACAACACAAACAGAATAATCAGCCAGAAAAAAAGGCTGTTTTGCAAACTGCTCAACATATTTCTGGAGCTTTAATTTCAGAAGGCACAGAGGACAATTCCTCCCACCAACTGCTGACATGGTAAAGTGCATTTCAGGGGAAAGTTTTTCCTCTCCATAACAAACACTGGATAATTTCAAACAGGTACAGGCAATTTCTCCTCTTATCAGCTTTTGTGATCATATTAGAACCTGCTTTGCCTGGATATTTTCAAAACCTGAAGATTAAAATATTGTATCTCCACCCAGCTACAGGTTTCAAAACGCTGAATTCCCAGCAGAAAGCTGCAGCCTTACAGGTTATCCTACAACCAAAACCCACCAGGCTGCAAAATAAATACAAGTAAACCATTTTCAGCAGAAATTCAACTTGGAAGCCTGCTTTTTCATGCCTTGGAGCAGGAAGGACTAACACAGCTCTAATTCAATCCCCCCAAGGAACTGCTCCCTGTGCAGGGCACCGAAGCCTCGTGTGTCTGTGGCTTCTGGAATGTAAAGCTTTTGCTGTTCTGCTTCTCCATCCAGATTATCTCTGGCCAGGGACGTATTCTGAGGGATGGATTCACCTATGGCCACTTGGATTTGGCTCCTGTGACAGGTCAGGAAAGAGCAACTCCAGGGAATGCAGCATGAAATGAGAAATTACAGCAGGTGCAGCTTCCAGCAACAGCAAACACAGCCCAAACACTGAGTCCTACAGAGAAATATTGTCTATTTGCAGCTCCTCCTGCATATTTATGAGAAAACATGGCACAAGGAAGTTTCTTCTGCCAACCCAAGATAGAGGAAGATGGTTGAAAACACAGTTTGCAGCCTATTTAGGCAACAAGCTGCTTTTGTGTTATTTTTGCCCTTCTTTCCCTGTCATAAGGGTAGAAACTAAAGAAAAGATGTTGATCTTGGTGGGTTCCAACATAAATAACTTGCAGTTTCAACACAGAGCTCTGAACACGAGAGCAGTTGGTAAAGCAAGTCTGAACAGTGACATGATGTTAAAATTAGCTTTATTCTGCCAGAGGGGTTGCATTTATTATTGGCTCCATGGATTGGCTCCAAAACCCCACTATTTTAATTTGTAAGTATTTGCTGTTTCTGCAGAACTCGCTGCAGAGCTGAGATATCTCCCACTTCCTCCTTTCTTTGGGCAACGTGCTCCTGAAATTCAGCTCTGGTGCAGAGGGTTCTCCTTCCTGCAGGTCTGAAATCTTGGCCCGAGATAAAAAAGCTTTGCTTTTCTATCAGGGCTGTTATTTGCAATTCTTTAAGAAGTGAAATATGCAGCAAAAAATAAAAGATTGAGAAAAAAATCATCAATGCAGCACTGATGGAGTGATCAGGCATTGAAGTGTTTTCTCCATCAAACTTTGGGAAGAACAGTGGAGAAACTGCAGAGGAGAAAAGGCCATTCAGGAGGTTATTAAAAAAATAATAAATCACTTGAAGAAAAGAGAGGTGTACTGAAGGCAACTTTTCCAAAACAACTCCATAATTCCCAAACAAAAAATAAGAGGGATGTCACTGGAAAGGGGGAGCTTCTCCCTCCTTCAGTGCATTCTCAGGAAGGAAACACAAATCCTGTCCCTTTATAAGCAGGATGAATGGGCAGAAGTTTAAAAGGCTAAAAGAAGGATCCACAAGATGAAGTCTAAACCAAATAAAGGCAGCTTTGACACCTCAAATAGGGGGAAAAGCCCATAAAATCTACTATTTTTCTTCAGCCCATACACACAAAGCCTGTTCTTGTAACAAGGGTGAGGAACCCCTGCAATTATCACTCACCACTAGAAAATATTCTCTGCACTTTTAATGTGATTTTTTCCCCAAGTGATGCTCCCCTAACAAGGTACCAGCTTTCCATTCAGAACCAAATCATGCAATAGGGAAAAAGGTAAAAAGCTGGACAATGGTGACGGAAGAAGCAGAGAAAATAAAATAAAAAAAAAAAAGAGAGAGAGCAGAAAGTGTTTATCAAGCAGAAAAAAGATTCGAAGCACCAAATTCCAAAGATAAATCCATACAATACACAGGAAGCTGTGGGTGAGTGTTGCCAGGATATCAGTGTTCAACTATTTCCTATTCTTTCCTGCCACATGTCTTTAGGAGCCAGAAACAAAGTGAAAACCTCAGGTTTGGCAGAGGACAGGGAGCAAGATGAGATCAAAGGTAAAGGGAGGTTCTTGGGATAAACCACTGCAGGAAAGTTTCATTTTTGAGAGCATTAAATCCTGCCAGAGCAGCTCCCAGGGGGGTGGACTGGAAGCTGTGTCCATGCAGAACAGGGCAGGCAAAGGACCTGACTCAGGAATAAAAGTGCTAAATCCCACCTGGCTGGGGATTCCAACCAGGCATTTCCAGCTGGAATCACCAGCTCAGCACAGAGAAATAAGGTTTTCCAGCCTAGAAAGTTGAGTCAGAATAGGGAACAGCACTGGAGTAACGTGACCTGAATAAGATGAATGTGGGGCAACAACCCTCACATGATATTGTGGTTTTTAGGTAAGAAACATCACCTCTGTTCATCTTGTAACAATAAAGCCCATAATTCTGCTTTTCCAGTGAAGTCTATCCAGGCTTGATCAAGCTGAAGTAAATGGCAAGACTTTTGCAACAGGAGGACAGAGTTTATCCCTCCAAGCACACAGAATTCCTGCCTGGCTCCATCTCACATTCCAGTGCCTCATTCCCTGAACAAGTTTAAAATAAGCAGATTCACTTTCAGTAGACGAAATTAAATCAGTCAACCCTTAGAAAAAGGAGGCCTGATGGTATGACAGGAGTATATCCTCAATTCCCACAGGCACCAATAAGAAAAGGACACTCAGCACCTTCCAGAGCTCCAAAGCATGTGGTGGCACACCAGATTCCAGATATAAATCAGTTTATCCCGGTCACTTTAGTCCTTACTCGCCCTCAAATGCCATGACCTTTCCCAAGGCCAGTTTGAGCCCGATTTTACCTTTCCTCTTTCCACTTCTTTTGTGGTCATAACAATAACTCTGGAATTCTCTTGGAACACCATCCTCCAGAAATCATTCACTGTGTTCTGTAGGCAACCTTGAGTGGCAATGTAGCTTTTTTTTGGCTTTGAGTTGTTGCACTTGGTTTCAAACTCAGGCTAGAGAGAAAAAAAAAACAAAACAATTCAACAAATGGTGACAAGACTCCCTTGGATTTAGGTGAATATGTTAAAGAGGAGACATGGGATGTGCCAACAAGGCTCCTGGAGGTGGGAATATACTCACCATAATAATATTAGCATTGATATAGTCTGAAACAGGTTCATTGGGATCCCCATCATGGAGAACAACTCTGGTGTGATCAACTGGAAGAATAAATATGGATGTTAAGCACTTGCATCCTACACTTGTGAACACACAGAAGCCTTTAAGTTGTCAAACTCGGTAAATTAGTGATTAGAATATTCCAAACTTCCTCTTTTGCCATTTCGTGCCATGACAAGCTTGACCAAAACAAGGTTCCATGTCCCCTGCTAACTCAGGAGCACATGGACAGTCTGGATATACTCTGGATTTGCACATTGCAGTTTGGTCCAACAAATTAATCCTCTTAAATTTAAGTATTTCAGCTTGTTGAATAACACTTTAGGGGATGGGAGGCTTTGAAATGAAAGCCAAAGATAGAAGAAAACAACAACTGGGAATGGAAATAAGGGTATCTACAGAGTGCAAGTGTTGCAACACAAACTGGAAATCACACGGACTCCTTCTGACAACATAAAGGGGGAAATTATCAATAAAGAGAAGCAAAAGCCCAGTGGTGCTTAATTAACCCTGTGTTTGGGAGTTAAGAAAATAAAGCCTAGAAGGGCAGCAGGCTGAGGTGACAAAGACAAATCAATACTTACAGGGTAGGATGTTTTTGTATCTATTTTTGTTCTTGTTCTCCTGGCGCTGCCCTTCCTTACGGCTGTAGAGGAGTTTGCATTCCTGCTGCTGCAGAGTCTGAAGGGAAACGGCACAAAGACCTGGCTCAATAAAAGCAGGATGGACTGTTCACCACCATCCCAGCAATCCCTTCTCCCAGAGAAAGGGGGAATCAGGTAAGTACAAACAGGGTTATCCATAAATCCTCCTAGTCCAGAAACACACCCAGGCAGGGATTTCTCCTGCAGGGAAGGAGCTCATTGCTCAGTTCCTGCTGCAAAATTAACGTAACAAGGACAACAGCAATTCCATACTTTTCCAGCCATTCTCCTTAGTGGCATTTCTCCCTATTTCAATGAAGCTGCTGGAGGGCCCAGAATTCCAAAATTTTGCTCCAAGTTTTACTACCCAAGTAAAAGGAACATTCAGGCTCTAAAAGCTGCTCCCCTGGTTATTCCCACTCTTAAGACTCTCCCAGGGATTGCTCTTACTTAAAGCTTGGCCATGTCAGGCACATTTGCTCACTCCTGTTTCAGTCCCTGTTATTGTTGCTGCCTCACTGAATGACCTTGGACAATTAGGCTCATCCTAAAGACAAAGGAGATGCAAAATTTTATGCTTGTGAAGCAAAAGACAGAAAGCACATCCCTATAAATCCAAGCAAAAGCTAAACTTTTCAGCTGGTTAAAAAATTGAAGCAATTAAGTGTGTGGAAACCACAGTTTCAAAGCCATCTTCCTTCACAGAGTTAATTATTATTGCTTGGAGCCTCCCTGAGGAGAGATCCATGAGCAGCAGCACTCCTAACAAGCCCATTAAGGGATGTACACAATGCAACCATCAATCTGCAACATCCTCCTCAATTCCACTGCAGCACCCAAGCACAAAGCTCCCCAAATAACCATTTTTCAGAAGGAAAAACATTACAAGGACTGTCAACATTTCTGTCTGCTGGTTCGCGGGACAAGAGGTACATTCTTGCCTGAAGACAAGTAATTTATAACCACCATCTGGGCTGGCAGCTCATAAACAGCACAGACAGAGATCCATGGGCAACCTGGAGTTTGCTCCCTGCCTCCTGCCACCAAGGTGGACAGCTGGAGCTTCCCTGAGGTGAGTGGAAAAGGATGGCACTAAAACTGCCAGGAGATTGTTTCATTTCCAAAAAAAAAAACCCACAAGGTTTAGTGCTGACCTCACTAACAGCAGTGAAGGGGAAAGAGGAGAGCGAAGTCCCACAGGTAAAAGCTTTAATTTCTTCCATTTACTTTTCCTGTAAGACTTTTCCTGGCTTTTAAGGACCCACTGATAAATCCATTTCAAGACAAAGTTATTCAACACCAGAGGTCAGGAAAGCCGTTACTGTGAATTAATAGCTCAGTTATATTTTGATAGAGCAACAACCCCTTCCTGAACTCATCACACAGGAGAACCCCCTCATTAATTCAGAACTCCCAGTGAGTCAGCATCAGTTATGAGGAGAGGGCAACTGGGCACATTTTTTCCTTTTTTATGCCCTCTGAATAAGAGCAAGACATGTTTAAGACTTCAGGAAAGCCAACAGACCCTTTGCTTGGCTAATTTGGAAATGTTGGGCTAAATCCCACAGCAACCACAGGCACAGTGTCTGTGGCTGTGTCATGATATGACAGAAAACACACTCAACACTTGGCCAAAGCAGATAATTCCCATATGGAAGTCCACTCAATCTTCCCAACCCTCCAGGCACGAGGTCCAAGTTCATGTGTTGAATTCTGCAGGGAAAGCAACTCAGAGGTTGAGGCCAATTTACCTCGAGGCAAAGCTCACAAGCAGTGTGTGAGAACTGCTCCCATGGGATCCCTCGTCCCACTGTCCGGATAAAACAGAGGCTCAAGGCCCAGCAGTGGCCAGAGCAGGAATTATGACCATTCTGAACATTCAGCAGCCCTGGCTCAAGGACTGTCCCTCCACACTGGGCACATGGGGAGAGGAGAAAGCTTAATCCTCATTTTATCATTTCCCACTGCCACAAGTTCACCTTCTGATATTCCATCCACACTCATAGTGAAAAGATTTCTTTCCCACCTCCTGACAGTAATCTCAGAGCACAATGGTCAGCATATTCAGCTAATGGATATCTCTGATCCAAAAGGATTTTCTCCAAGAACGGTTGCTTTGCAAACCCATCACGATTCAAGAAGTTTCTCCAAACAGCATCACAGCCCAAACCAGCCTCTGGCACAGCCCAGCACTTCCCAGTTCCCTGTTGCCATCTGCTGGTGAAATTCCAGACTCCACCGGTGGTTTCCTTATGTGTGTGGGTGGTACAAACCAGTCCATGATACAGACCCTGGAGTGTTCCAGGATGAGTTGGACAAGGCTTGGAGTAACCTGGGCTAGCGGAAGGTGTCCCTGCCCATGGCAGGGATGACACGAACTCGTTGGAAGGGACCTTAAAGCTCATCTCATTCCACCCCCTGCCATGGGCAGGGACACCTTCCACTATCCCAGGTTGCTCTAAGCCCCAGGAGTGAAGCTGGTAAAATTTAAACACATGGAGATGGGAGAAGAACAGGGATCTGAGGTGACAGAGGGGGAGAGGGATGAAACACCAGGAAGGCAGGAACAAACCTAAAAAAAACTAAAAAATCTTAGCTTTTAGTAGTGTAGATTTAATCCCATAGCCCTCAGAATGCACTGAAGTACCTCAAACTCCTCCCAGAAGCCCTGCTTGACTTTGTCCGTGGTCTCGGCCAGTTTGCTGAGCTCCCGCACGCGGCTCTCAATCTCAGCAGCATTAATTCGAGTCGTGTTCAGGGGCTGGGAGACACAGACAGCAGAGGTTTAACAAGTAACTACTATGAAAAGACAACTAAAACACAGTCCTCTAAGCTAAGGATGTTTCATATAGGAATTCTTGGATCCAAGCACCTCTTTGGCCTCAAAACTTTGGAGTTCATGCAATGAGCGGCAGTGAGGAAGGGACAGTGAGCATGTGCTTTTAGAATCATAGTTTTTATTTAATACATTAATTCCCTCATTTCTGGACTCTCCCTGCAATCCCTGTGGACCACAATGACACTGGGAAGTTCTGACACATTAGAGACAAGTTTATCCCTTTACAGGCATAAAGAAAATTGTTTCCCATTTAAATGGCTTTGTTTCATGAAGTTTAGTTCTGCATTTTTGCAATAGGAAAGAAAAGGTCTTGCAGAAAATACAGAAAAGCTGCACTTCCACAACATATTCTGAAGGTAGCAGAGCTCTGGGATGTCTTCTCCATTCACTCACCTGTTTGAGCTGCAACACTGTGCCTAAAGTCTCCACCATGGGGTTCTTCTTGTAATGTTCCACCAGGTCTGTCAGAGAGTCGAACTTCTCCCCTCCACCAACGTCATATTTCAGCTCCTTCAAAGACAGGTGCTCATCAAAACAAATGCACTTGACACCAGGACACCTGCACTGACAGCACCTTTGGGTTGTGCATCGTGGCAGAAATTATCTTTCAACCAGACGTAGAAGACTAATAAAATCCTTCTAAGGGATGGCAGAACCTCAATACCGGAAACACACACACACATTATGGAGGGCATGAACTTTTTGGTCATCTCATTGAAAATCAGTTTATCTGGGGTTCTGTCAGCTCAAGATACTGGAGCTACAGGAGGAGAATCCAGGAATCAGGAATTTGAATTTCTAAAGCTAAATGTGCCCTGAAAGGCTGGTACTGCCTGGCACCTGCCTATTTTAAGGAGGCAATGCCAAGTTATTTTCCTTAATGTCATAAATGCTACTACTAGTCAACTGGAAATCAAAGAAGGTTTCTTAAAAAATAAAAGTATTCTGGTTGCTTAGTTTTTACATGGTCCTTGTAGGCCATTTCTACCATCAAACTATTTCAGTTATTGCAGTTGTTTCAATACAATTAAGTTGTTGCACTGTCTTCTGGCATAAGAGAAGTAAAAGAAAATGACAGAAAACAACCTCTGATGGAATTTTGGTGCTGTTAAATGAGTCCATTGGATCAAACACCTGATTTGTGTCACCCACAGGGAAAGAGGGAGAGGTGGAAGGTGAACCTCCTGTTCAAATCCCACAGACTATGGAATTCCCTGCTAAAGGAGCCCGTGGTTTCCATACCTGGCAGTGGATCATGACGTGTGTCACCTTGGATTTGCCATCATTGCTCTCTCCTTTATCATCTCCTGTCCTCACAGAGAGGACAAAGTCCCCAGGGTGGCTCTGGCTCTCCCGCACAAGGAAACTTCCATGTTTTCCTTTCTCTGTTAAGAGCTTTTCAGCTTCTCTTCCAGAGAGATGTCCATGAAACCACCTTTAAACAAAGATAGAGACCCCGCTTATCATTCCAGCCATGGCCAAATCCACCTGTTCCAATTATTTATTATAAAATAAAATCCTTGTGTTCACTGAACATTGTCCAGCTCTACAGGAAGCCTCAGTTTATAAAAATAATATATACAATTAGCCTTAGAAGTACATGCACGTACAGGAGTGAAGACAGAAACACTACAAAGCACTTCCACAGGTGCTGACATTTGAATTCCACACACTTTGATGTGGATCCTTCACAACAATCCCAAAGGATTCCCTGGTGTCCAACAAACACCAGCTCACACTGCAACCTCCTCCTCAGCCAAGGTGTTCATTCTGCTTTTATTTCCTTCATGAAGTCACACTTTCTTGATAAACCTGTGGGAACTTCACATCTTTGAGACCTTACCCTTCCATCCCATTAGGAAGTGGACAGGATAATGCCAGCAATCTCATTTCTTCAGGAAATAAGGCCAAAAAAACCCATCAATCCTGCCCATCACTGTTAAATACAAGACACTCTGAGTAGTGAGAGAACTTGTGTGGATATTTTTCCTTGTTCTTTCACTTCTAGGGATAAACAGACACCTGCTGGCCACAGAGGTTTATTTCTGACACCTCCATAACTCCTCAGGTTTAAAGTCTCTGATTCTCCTTATTAATCACGTTCCTCCAACCAGGATTTGAGGAATTTGAAGATTTGTATGTCATTCACATTCTCACACTGCTAGAAAAGTTATATAGTTATAACTAGAACTATAAAGTTATGTCCAGAAACTGACCCAGGAATTCCTTGCAGCTTCACAAGAACTTCTACAATAAAACATTCTCCCAGTTAAAATAAAGGGAATTATTCCCTCCTTTTAGGTCTGGTATCACACAAGGAAGAATGCTGAAGGAAACAGTTTCTGAGGTTTAAATGGCTTCACCTTTAGCCGTGTTTATGAACCTACTTTGCAAGGAATCTCCCAGAAATTGCTCCAAGACAGTGGCCACCCTTTCCTCAAATGGAAACTGGCTGCAGTGTTAGCAGGGACAAACAGCATTTATTAAGAAGCAGGTGGACACACCGACGTTCCACCACCACTCCTCTGACCTTTCTGACGTAGGATCAGCACAGTTCAGCGGATATTTCAACTCTATGACATCTCCATTCTTCTCCTTGAGCTGCCCATGGTGTTCCATGTAGTACTGGACCAGCTCAGCCAGCGTGGCAAACTTCTCTCCCCCGTACAGGTCATAGTAGTCCCCCGTGTTCTGGATCTTGATGTGGGTCACGGCTCCAGTTCGTCTGGTGTTGGAAACACAGGGAAAAACCCCCCACAAATCAGCTGATGGCCAATCAATCCCTTTTATATTTAGTGTTCTGCTGCCTGAGCTGGAGAAATCCATACTCACATTTGCAGCACTTTGCCACTGAATACTGCAGAGGAGCAGAGTTAGTGCCCTTCTGAAGTCACTTCAGACACATTGCAGTGGCTTGTCTGTCCAAAAGCCAGGAAAAATAGGAAAAAACGTCTGTACTGGAGGGATCCTTGAAGCCAGTGTAAGCTCTGCAGCCTCACAATCTCCATTAGGAACCCCTCAGAGCCCCAGAATTGCTCACACAAGCACAAGGGTGGAGGGGTCAGAATTCAGCATTCAAAGAGGCCCATTGGAGCTGGTTTGCTCCTTTTCCCAGAACTTCCCAGCAGCTCCTGAGGTCTCCCCTCAGTAAACAGTTTTGCTCCTGCAGTCTCCAATATTAAGGAAGAACAGCTCCCTGCAGGATTCCCCTCCTGTGCCCCAAGGCCTGTTATCTCAGAAGCATCCGAGCACCAGAATTCTTATCACCAATCCCACTTTTCCCTTTTACTTTATCTACTTCCTCTTGCTGTCCTTTCCCCAGCCCCACCACTGGACACACAGGGGACAACTGGCACAAAAGGCCTATTTTGGAAGCTGAAAAAGCATCACAGTCCCCCTGAAAAACTTGCTGACTTTTCCTGTACGAGGAGAGGCTGGAGAGCATTTCCTGCATGTGCTTGATGCCTAATTCCCATCATCTCTGCTACTTCCAGATGGTTATCAAACAGATTTTTAAAGGGCTAAAAGTAATGCTGTTATCAACCTACTTCTGCTTCCCCTGAACATCTTTGTCCCTCTAAAATCAGAATTCACTCCCCTCCAATCTATAGCTTCCCTAAGTTGGGTAAAATTTGAGAACCTCAGCAGGGAAAATGGGAGGAAAAGAAGAGGGAAAAGTGAGCACTAAAAAGCGATTTGCGCATTATTTCACCTCTTACAAGTAGATCATCCACAACTTTTTCCCTGCAGAACAGCACTAAATGAAAACCTTTATCAGCCTGGGGAGAAGGAGTGAAAATATTTCAACTCACCTGACAGAGAGGGTAAAGTCTCCTGGGTTACTTTTGCTGGGCCGTGCCAGGAAGCTGCCATCCACCCCTCTTGTTAACAGCAGGTTTTCTGCCTCCACCCCAGTAATATTTGGATGAAACCATCTACAAGAGATTAAAAATAAGGAATCTAAGTAAATAAACAGAAGGTCTCGTTGTTTTCAGAGTTAGCTTCCACAGGATTAAACAGAGCGATCCAACGGCTTCAAAATGAGGAAGGGCTGAATTTTGGTGCTAAATTAATAAAAATCTCCATTCATTATTTGTTTCATATTGCATTGCAATTTTACATACTGGCAAGAGATGCTCTGAAAGGGAAAGAAATCCATTCATACACACTGGGTTAAAATGGTATCAAAGACACACAACATAAACACAGACCAGAAGTCCTATTTCCTTACTCCAGGAAGACATGACACACAAAGAAACTCAAAGACAAACAGGAAAAATACCTAAAAATAAAACAAAACATCCCAAGTGCCACTTGACAACATTTTAAAGGTTAAAAATGCAACAAAACCTCATGTTTTAGGGCACAGGCTGAGAGGGGTCAGGAAGCAACTCCACTTGAGGACAACCTACTCTTCTTCCACCTTCTCCAAAGAACGCAGTGCTGGGGTCGGATAAATCCCACTTAAGTACAACCCCAGAGGAATCTCAGATTGATCTCCACCACCCACAGAGGACCCTGAATGACCAACACAGAGCCAAGGCTGGATCTGGGCTGTGGCCAAGAGGATCCATGTCCCACCTCTGGCATTAACTACGGAGAGACTCATCCGGAGCCGTTCTGTAACACACCTGCCTTTGCTCTTAACTGGAATTCCCAAGTTTTATTGCACTCCTGGAGCACTGAACAACATCCCTGTGCTCTGGATGAAAGGCTTTGTGACACCTGTATTTGGCAGTTAAGAGACTACCTTTAATTTTCAGAATTAAATCAGGAAAATCCTCATCCCTTTTCCTTTATCTCCTTCTACCGAGCAGGAAGAACTGAGGCTGCTGCTCTTGGTACAGAAAGTTTTGGCTTCTCCAAAGGAACACAGAAGACTCCACAACCAGTCTCTTTACAGATATAGGAGTGTTATAGCCACAAAAAATTCCATAGCATTCCTGAGCCTTCCTGATCCAGTCAGCATTTCATGCTGAATTGCTAAATCAGCAAAATATGAGAGCGCAAATCTAAATTTAGGACTATTAATTCAATTGCTTCAGCAATTCCTTCTCTACTGAAAAGCTGACAATATTCCCACCAAGGCCTCATCCAGCCTGTTCTCTTCAGAAATGGATTCTCGTGGAAACATTCTGAAGAGTTTTGGAGATTCTAGAATATTAGTAATTAATTATATTTATTAAGTAAATGATTCTTCTTGTTCATCTTGCATTTTTTGCCTCGTTAATAATATTCTGCTTACACGAAGAAAATCTAGTGAAAACTCCCTATTATTCACTGAAAAACAACAAAAAAATCAAAACTATGCAGCATGGGACAGAAGAAAATATTAAAATACTTCCAAGTTATCACAGCAAGTGGGGATGAATTAATTAATAATGCTACACTTATCTAATGACTATTCAAAGGTCAAGAAAAGGTCTGGTTTGATGCAGTGTCAAAAACCAAACTGCACAAGCATCAGCACCTGGGGTGAACTGAACATTAAACAATATATTTCAGCATGACAGGTAATAGCTGATAATATATTTGCAACACTTCCACTCCCAAAATTTTACTTTCATTAGGAGAAATCAAAAAAAAATCTACACAAAAAGCGCACAGCAACACTTCGAACAGTTCACAAGCTTTTTAAATACACACAGGGTTCAAGAGAAACCCTTGCAAGTTTTTGAGTTCATATCCAAAATATATATAAACATACAAAGGAGGAATTATTGGAATTGGTTCTCCAGATTTATTATATGGTGACATTCCATAAACTTTAATTAATAGAGTATCTTCTGTATCTTATTACCTGTATCTTATAAATTCTAAGGCATCCGGAAGTAATTCTACGTGAGTTGTTAAAAAGATGTGAAATAACACAAAAATAATAACTTAATGCACAGAGGGGACTACAAATAACTCGTTATTTAACAAGTATTTAAAGGAGAGGTTAAAGAGATGATACACTGTGTGAAACCCCAAATCTCACCCCCAAACACACAGAAATTCCTACTGAAGATGCCAAAAGCCAAGTGTAGCAAAGCCAAGCTCCACCTGGGAGGGTGATGGGTTTTATTGCACTTTATATAACTTTGGTTCTGATGGCAACTTGTCCTCCTGCTCCCTCATCTCTGTATTTTTGGCTTTGAGTAGGAAGGTGCATTTGTCAGGCACCCCAAATAGAAAAATGGGGGTGTCAGTGATCCCTGCTCGGCGGTTCCGGCCCCGGGACCAGGATCTGCATTTGAAGTGCTGCCACCACATGTGTCCTTTGAACCTTGGGCTGCATCCCTTCCAAAAAAAACTGGAGGAGAGAGCACACACTCCCCAGTAACACAACCCCCAGCCAGGACCTTCTCCTGCACTTCCTTTTATAGGGATGGAATGCATTTTGGGCTTTTTATCCTGCTTTCCCTCTCCAGTCTCTCCCAGCAGCAGGTGCAGAGCTCTCTCAGCCAAGGGCAGTAAATGCAATCACAGGAGTAACACAACACACACAAACCCACACTCTGATTAAACTGGCTCCTCACCATCATTCCCAGCAGCAATTCCAAGTCAGGGGTTGGAACACACCGTTCCCAGGCCCTTATTAATTTACAAAGTTGGTAAAAGAGCAAGGTTTCATTTATAAAACCCAGGGGCATCAGCTAAGCAAGGAATCTTTTGATGAAAAATAATTCATGGTAGGAAATCCAGGCCCCCCACAGTTATCCCTCTTTTTGTAATCATGGCCCAGAGGAGACCAGCAGGATCTGCGCTCCCCAAGTCCCACACCGCCAGCACATTTCCCTCTTGGCAAATGAAGAGAGAAAACGAGAAAAATCAATACAATTTTCCATGCTGGGATTGGGTTTTTCTAATCACCTTCGCAAAGAGCAGAAGAGATGAAACCAGTCCTGTCTCAGCTGTCACAACCCCAGCACTCAGGAGGCACTGATGGGTGGGTTAATTACTCCTATTTTTAGGCTCATCGGTTGATATTTCTCAGCTTTTTTGCAGTCTCCCTCACAAGTTACAATTTCAAGCTCTGAGCAAAAGCAGTGTTTCCGAAAGGTAACTTGTATCCTTGTTCTGCCAGGAAGGATACAAGTTGCCAGCAGGGCCATCCGGAACACCCAACATGCACTGGAGATCCTACATAGGCTCAAAAAAACCCAAATCCAACTATAAATGGCCATGCATTGAACCCAACCCATACAGAATCCACCTTCTTAAGCAGGACAAGAAAGAGGACAAGTCATCATGAAGAAATTAGAATTTAATAGGTATTTCTTATTAATAGAGGTGAATTAAAAGAGGTGAATCACTTGAAGCTGTGGCTGCCCCATCCCTGCAAGTGTTCAAGGGCATTTGGAACAACCTGGCACTGTGGAAAGTGTCCCTGCCCATGGCAGGGGGTGGAATGGAATAAGCTTTAAGGTTCCTTCCAACCCAAACCACTCGGTGGTTCTGTGAATCTCAGAATAGATATTAAAAAGGACAAAGATACTCTTTTCTCTAACAGTAATTCCTCCCCAGTCCAACGTTCACCTAAACCTCTCAGCCCCAAAGGACACCTAATGCCGCACAAACACCAAACTACCTTAAGTCAGTGAGAAGCTACAACAAAAAAAGCTGTTTATCATGGTGGTTTTCAACTCCACAGGGTTTGGAAATTAGCGTGAGGGCCGATGACAAATTGAGAGCCCAGGGAGGGGGCTCAGGAACGCTCATTGTACAAATGGGTCACCTTTAAGGGTCGGGAAGCCCCCAGGGCTGGTCCCGTGATGGCAACGCGAGTCCCCCCGGCCCCGGCTCGGGGCGGGTGCCACACACAATGAATTTATCTCTCAACTCACGGGAACTTGGGGAGACCCCCCGGAACCCCCGAAATCGGTGGGACCGAGGCAGCTCCGGCCACCAACGCCACCTGGACCCCTCGCCTTGCCCCGGGACATCCCCCCGGGAACGGGCGGGGCTGGGGGTGCAGGAGGGGAGGATCCCGCCGGGAACGGGAGAGGTGGGAGGTGCAGGAGCAGGAGGATCTCCCCGGGAACGGGCCGCGAGCGGGGCCATTCCCCCGGGAAAGGGAGCGGTGGGAGTTGGGGGGTGCAGGAGCAGGGTGATTCCCCCGGGAACGGGCGGGGTCGGGGGGGTGTGCAGGAGCGGGGGGATCCCTCCGAGAATGTGCGGGGT
>VZRE01000924.1:31723-50229 GCA_013396775.1 Cephalopterus ornatus
ACCACCCGGACCAGAGGCGGGTGTTCGCATGTCCACGGGCTCCCCGCCGAGCAGCGCTGGGTGCGATCGGTGAACTCGTCGCTGTTGTAACCAGCGCGGAGCAGCGTTTTGCGGAGAGCAGTGGTTGCTCAGCCGCGGCTGTAAGAGGCGGCTGACAACTGTCAGAAAGGGGTAAGGGATCGCCTCGATTCTTTTATTTTGATTCTGTCACTCGGAAGTGTGCGCACCTTGCACTGAGCCCTCGCTTGTGTGGTCCCCAGATGGCGGGTGAGAAGGCGCCCGCGGAGAAGAAGCCGGCCAAGAAGAAGGCAGGAGAGAAGAAGCCGGAGCAGAAGCCGAGCCAGAAGGCAGCCGGGGACAAGAAGAAGAGGGTGAAGAAGTACCATGCCAGCAGGAACCCCGTCCTGGCCCGCGGCATCGGGAGGTATTCCCGCTCTGCCATGTACGCCAGGAAAGCCCTGTACAAGCGCAAGTACACGGCTCCAGAGACAAAGGTGAGATGGGAAACACTGTGTTTGAGCCACCGGGGTGCCTTTGGTTTGAAATGTCAGGAGTTCTCTCTGTTCTTTGCGTACAGATAGAAAAGAAGAAGAAGGAGATGCCCCGCGCCACCATCACCAAGCCAGTGGGTGGAGACAAGAACGGAGGCAGCCGGGTGGTTAAAATCCGGAAAATGGTATGGAAAGAAGTGGGATGCTCGTGGTTTGGGGCTGTTCTGGGTAACCTTGGACTGGGTGATGAGCCTCTTGCCTGAGGCGGTGTAGGGACCTCAGCCTGAG
Source organism: Cephalopterus ornatus (assembly GCA_013396775.1). Lineage (NCBI taxonomy): Eukaryota > Metazoa > Chordata > Aves > Passeriformes > Cotingidae > Cephalopterus > Cephalopterus ornatus. The sequence continues at coordinate 32,503 of VZRE01000924.1, forward strand.
CTGTGCTTCAGTGGCAGTGCTCACCTTGAGACACAGACACAGTGTTCTTGGGAGATGGTGGTATTTAGGGTGGGAATTTAGGCAATGGTTGTAGGCAGAATTGGGTTCTGTGCTGTTTGTGTTGCTGTATTGAGGTGGAAGCACACATGCAAGTACAGAGCTGGCTGCGGCTTTCAGTGTGCACCATTGCCCAGGAAACGCTCCGAGTGTTGCCATCACCAGCTTGCAGCAGAAACAAGCCCTTCAGAAAGCTGGAAAATAGGGAGGATCTTGGTGAGGGGTTTCTGCCATGTGGAATGCAGGTGTTAAACCACGTTGCTGCTCTCCCCCCAGCCCAGGTACTACCCCACGGAGGACGTGCCCCGCAAGCTGCTGAGCCACGGCAAGAAGCCGTTCTGTGAGCACAAGCGGCGGCTCCGCGCCTCCATCACCCCAGGCACGGTGCTCATCCTGCTCACCGGGCGGCACCGCGGCAAGGTGAGCCCCCCTGGTGCCCCCAGCCCCACAGGGAGCTGAGATACCCCTATCCCACCAGCTGATGTCACTGGTCAGCCAATGGGTGCAAATCCGTGACTCGTGTCTGGGTGCTTCCCTTGCCCGGCCGTTAAGAGACCAGTACCAGGCCCAGTGTGGGCACAGTCCCAGTTTGGCTGTGGTACTGGAGTGCTGGCACCTGAGGACTGATGGCACATCTCATTTCTTTACAGCGTGTCGTCTTCTTGAAGCAGCTGGACACTGGCCTTCTGCTTGTTACAGGTAAAAACTTTTACATCTTTTGCAATATTTTTGTTTGGTTTGGGTGTTCTGGGGGTTTAGGGTGGGTTTACCAAGTTCATGGTTGTCTCTGGGGTCAGTAGCACAACCGCTCTGCATGTGGGTGGTTTGGCACGTCAGGTGTTCATGGGACAACATGGAATCACGTTTTGTGGTGGAGTCCCTATCCCTGGAGGTGTTCAAGGAATGACTGGATGTGGCACTCAGGGCTCTGGGCTGGGTGACGAGGTGGGGATGGGTCACAGGCTGGGCTGATGGTCTGGGAGTTCTTTTCCAGCCTGAATTATTCTGGGATTCGTGACTCTGCAGGAGGAAGGTGGAGGGGAGATAATTAAGCTTCAGCATTGGAAGGGACTGTGTGGAAGGGACCAGGAAGCATTTTTTGCCATTTCTAGAGGGGAAAGGCTTTAAATGTTCAAATTTTAGCTGTAGGCATCTCTGAAGGAACTAGTTATCACATACACTACAAAAATTCAACTTAGAAGTAACCGTTTTCACCAGAAAAGCTGATTTTATTCTCTTGTCTTCCCTCTGCCTTCAGGCCCCCTGGTTGTCAACCGTGTCCCCCTACGTAGGGCCCACCAGAAGTTTGTTATTGCCACATCTACAAAGGTTGATCTCACTGGAGTGAAAATTCCCAAACATCTCACTGATTCCTACTTCAAGAAGAAGAGGCTGCGGAAGCCCAAGCACCAGGAGGGCGAGATCTTTGACACTGAAAAAGAAGTAAGTAGTTCATTGGTCCTGAATGTGACCCCAGGCCAGGCTCCAAGCAGGGAACAAAGAGCTGGATTTTAAGTGGCCCTTAATCAAATGAGGTGATGCTATTAAAATGGATTAATACAGCATTGAGATAAAACGCTGCTAAATTTGGAGGTTCTTCTCTGCTTGTACCTCAGCAGACCAGCAGCAGGGATTATTCCAGTTAAATAATAGCTGTAAATCTCTTTTTTGAGTGAGAAACACCTTTCCTGGTTGGATCCTGCCAGCAGCATAAACTAGACAGTGGCTTCAGTGCTGAGCTACCTCCTCATTCCCCTTATTTAGAACAAATGAAGATTTCTGGAGAAGGCCAAAGCTTAGGGTTTTCCCTGAGTTTTCTTTTCTCTGCAGAAGATTCTGAGGTCACTGTGCAGGATTTTAATGTTCTTCTCTGTGCTTTGTAGAAATACGAGCTGACAGAGCAGCGCAAGGCAGACCAGAAGGCTGTGGATTCCCAGATCCTGGCCCGGATCAAGAAGGTGCCTCAGCTCCGTGGGTACCTGCGCTCCACGTTCTGCCTCTCAAATGGAGTCTATCCTCACAAATTGGTGTTCTAAGCCTTCTGAAAGCACCACATTAAATTCCAAGGGAAACAAAAAAAAAAAAAGCAAGGTTTTCTGGTGTGTTCATTGCAATCTGTGACAGCACGTGTTGCACAAGGCTTGCAGTGCATGATTTAACAGGTAGAAAAGTGCCTGTGGCATGAAATTCTGAGGGGCTACACGTAACGAGCAGAATTTTGAGGATGAGGTTTGGGGTGTAGAAGTTTTGGTTGGTTGGGTTGGGTTTGTTGCATTTTTTTTTAAAACTATTTAATATGAACAGAAATCCAGCTTTCTTAACTTTGAATGAGCTGGGGAGGGATCCTGAAGAGATCTGCTTTTGGGAATAGCAGATAATGCTGGGTTGACACAGTGCATGATAAAACTCAGCTCAGTGTCTGCTGAGATACCTCTCTCCACCCTTGCTGTGCTGAAACTAGGGTTTTGGGTTTTTTTTGTGGAGAACCAGCTCTGGCAATAAACCTCTGCAGGTAACTTGGCATTTTAAACCTTGTGTGCAGCTCTTGAGATGGTGTTTGACAAACAGCTTTGATCCATCACTTGCCATATGAACCTCGGCGAATGTAGAACTTTTTAGAGGCATTTCAGGAGCTGTGCCTTGGATTTTAAAGTGGAAACACTGGGAATATTTGAGTTTTGCACAGTAACTTATCCCTGGAACCATAACAATGTCCCTTTCCTGTTCTTTGTTTATCCTTGTGGGATGGAATGCTGTTAATTGGGAGGAATACCACCTGCTTAGATCAGAAGGCAAATCCTTAATTCTGTAGGCTGGGAAATTGGTGGAGAACAAGCTGTTTCTGTGAAAGGGAAGTATTTTTCTATCCTGGGAGACTTCTGGCATCTCAGTAATTTTTCCCATCTCTAAAACTTCTTGAAAGTGAGTTGAAAAAGTTAGTCCTGTGTGTTTTCTTTATCTGTCACAGTCAGCAGAAATCTGGAAGAGGATGCTTGGGTAGCAGTAGCTCTGCTTTTACAAAAACTAGGGATGTACATCTTAACAAACCTGGCAGGCTGGAGCTCTTTCTTAGCCAGACTTCTGCAGGAATGGAGGATTATGTAACTGCACCATCTGGCTGCCCATTAGTTCTGAGCTTAGAGTAGCCAACGGGGTCAAACTTGACGAGGAGTAAGAGATTTCATCAAATTCATGCAAGATTCATGAGAAGGGGATGGGAAAAGGAGCAACACAACCCTGTCTGAGGTGGGAGTTCTACGTGGCGCATACTGGCCACGTTCATTGGGAAAGAGGAATTGGGCTTTGAGTGCTCCAGAGGCAGTGGAATAACTCCTGCAGAACACCTGGCTGGCACCAAGGGGCCACAGGTATTGGTACAGCTGGTGCTGGGAGGTGTTAAAAGTGTGTGTGGAAGTAACAGCACCGGTCACTTAGACGATCTTCCTCTGGATAATTAACAGGCTGGGAGAGCTGGGGGTGTTCACCTGGAGAGGAGAAGGCTCCAGGGAGACCTCAGACCCTCTTCCAGTGCCTAAAGGGGCTCCAAGGGAGCTGGAGAGGGTCTTTGCATGAGGGCCTTGAGTGACAGGACAAGGAGGAATGGCTTCCCGCTGCCAGAGGGCTGGGTTAGATGGGATATTGGGAAGGAATTCTTCCCTGTGAGCAGGGTGAGGCCCTGACACAGGTTACCCAGAGAAGCTGTGGCTGCCCCATCCCTGGAAGTGTCCAAGGCCAGGTTGGACAGGGCTTGGAGCAACCTGGGATAGTGGAAGGTGTCCCTGCCCATGGCAGGGGGTGGGACTGGATGATATTTAAGATCCCTTCCAACGCAGTCTACTCTGGGACTAAGTACCAGCGAGGTTCAGCAGAGGGAGGCAGTGAGCCGGCTGTGTCCCAGTGCAGAATTCCTGGTCTGGCTGGGAGCATGTTCCTGTTGCTCTGTGCTGTGTTCTGCCCTGTGTTCTTTATTTTTCCCTATCATTTTGTCTGTGATGAGTTACATTTTCTGTGTTGTACTTGGTTTGCTGAATCATGGATATAGTCAGAGGTTTTTAAGTTGATGGGAGATTTTCCTGCAGTGGTGGGACTGGCCTGTTCACATAAACAACTCTAAAAAGATACAAAAGGTTTGCACACATCTCCCTGTTGCTGCTTACGTTAAGTCCACTGATACTGCCAAGGAAAAATCTTAACCCCATATACTTAGAAAGCTCAGTTAAAATAAAAATTGTAAGTGGGAACACTTATATGGGAAAAGCCCCTTCCAGCAAGTGGAATCAGAATAGTTTGTATCAGCACATGGTGTTGCAAGGTCTGCAAACCCAGATTCAGTCACACAGTTGTGGCCTGAGAGCAAACTGAAGGAGGTTCTAGTGCTCCAGCCATTCCCTTCCCCTCTGGGAATGAGGCAGTTGCAATAACAAAATAGTCCCTTGGGTTTGCCTAAAAACACAACGGTGTTCTCTGTCATTAATTACTGGTTACTCTGGCACATTCCTTGTCTGTGTATCAGAAGACATGAAGTGATACCTGGACCCATCATCCTTGTTTACTGGCAGGGGAGGCTTTGTCTCCCAGTGTGCTGTCAGGAAGGGATTTGGAAATAGGAGTCAGAGATCCTGGTATGGAGCAATGGCCTCACGTGCTGCCCTCGCCCTGGTCCTGTCACCTCTGTGGTGACCAGGAACACGCCCTGCGAGGTGGGCAGGGACGGAGGGAGGGATATCTCTGTGCTGCTGTCATTCCCTGGACTGAGTCACTGAGCCCAGCTGGATGCTGGTGTCACACAGGGATGTGGGAGCAGGCCTGATGGAAAATTGGAACAACAAATCCTGCCTTCCCAGGGTTGAGCTTCCTTGGGCTTGGAGACACCACAACCTTGATTTCCGTGAGGAAAGGCAGCTAGTGGACAGCTGTGATGTGTCTCTCTCTAAAATATTTTCCTTGAGTGCTGTGAAATCTGCCTTCCTGAGCTACTCGAGGGTGAGGGATGGAAAACAGGAAAAATGAGGACTGCACAGGTGACCAACACAGAAACAAAGTGAACATTCCAAAGGATTTTTCGCTGTCCACTACCTGGCAAATCCTTGCCCCACATAAAGAGCCTCTGTGTGCTCTGCCTGTCCCTCAGCCATTCTCATTCTGAGCATGCAAACAGTTCTGCAGTCCTGGCTCGCTGAGTCATTGCTTTTCCCTGTGCAGCCCCCACAGAAGAAGCCAGAGCCATCCAAAGCCTCCCTCACCCAATCAAAAGTGCTGGAGATGTGCAGGGCCAAAAATAGTGACAGACTCAACCACAGCAGCACTTCATTAGCATCAAATGTGCTCTTTGCTTCAGCTGCCTAATAAAGTGATATGTAATTATAATAAAGCATCCTTTGGAGAGGAAAGAGAGAGGGATGTTGGCTTTCCCAGGGAATTAGTAATAAGATGTGATGCCTTGTTATCTCCAGGCACCTATTTTTACCTGGGAGCTGTGCAGTGACCCCGTGGGTGCAGTACCAGCCTGGCTCTGTCCAGCTGCTGTGTCACAAACAGTCTCGGGGAGGCAGCCACTGGCTTTGCTCTTGGAATGAGGATCCTTTGGGACCAGGATCCTTAGGAGAATCAGGCTGATCTGCAAGACAAAGTACTTTGCAGTGCCAGGTTTGTAGAGAAGGTTACCCTTGGCATTTCAGGTGTGGCACACTTGGGTTTAACTTTAATTAGAAGATGGCTGTGGCTCGAGTGTGACGGTGCTTTTACAGGGCTGCCCCACCTTTTGGGACTGGTGGTGAGGAAAATATGCCAAATTCCCAGATGTCCAGGGATTGCTCAGTGCACCTGTGCTGTAGGAAGTGCCTTGCTATAAAGGAGAAGCTGAAGCTTCCTCTCCTCATAGTTCACAGAACTGTTGCCACTGGTGCAAAAAAGTCACTCTGGATCTCCCCACAAGTTCAATAAGAACAAATAGAGTTTGGGGACACTTTTTGTCTTCACCTGGAAGAAGTTGTGCTTTAGCATCAGAAAATGTAGGCAAGAGCAGCTGAGAAGAGCTGGCCTAGGCAGTGTCCTTCTAGCAAATCCAAGATGATTCCTTTTGCCCTTCTCCAGGTGCTGATTCCCATCCCACTTTAAATGATTCCAGCATTAGAAACCCCATCCAAATAAACTTTACTAGCAGAATTTGTTTCAGATGTTTTGTGTATTCTTCTTTCAGTACATTTTGGTTTTAGTCCTTCAGTGCAGGGGCTTCCTGGTCTCTCCTTATTAAAATCAACTGGGTTTAAAATCAAAACTGGTTTTTTTGCAGCCCCTACAATTTTATCAGCTCTTACTCTGTTACAAGACAGACACATGGACAGCTTAGTTTGAGATCTAGAACTTCACAGGAGAGTCATCTAAACTCCACTGCACTTTCTTCCATCCTTACTGTTCTGAAGCAACAGGTCACATAAATACCAATCCTATGGGTACAGAATTAAGAGCTCCTGGCTCCTGCTGTGTTTTGGGAACAGCATCTGAAGTTCCCAGCACCTGTTAATTTGATTTCTGCAGTTCTCCTGCATTACAGTCTGCACTAAGCACTTGATAACTCATTGTTTAAGCAATTAGAGCAATTAAAGCTCTAAAAAATAAAGATCTTATTCCTGTGTTGTTCAGGAAGCCACTGATTGAGCAAAGCCAGCCAGTGTCCCTGAGTCATGCCTGAGGGTGGGTCTGGAATGGTTACATGTGGAATCTGACACATGTGCCAACAACCAACCACGAACATTTTTCCTTGTTCAGTTGCTTTTTCGTTGTTTGCTTGTTGTTTGGGGTTTTTTAGATCAGGGCAGTTTTGACCCTCTGACTTATGAGGAGTCAAAAAACCCCATGTTTGTCAGCTGACTGCCTTTTTTGGCTAACTTTATGTTTATCTGGGAAATGACTTCACATGATAGACTGCACACAGAGCCAGCAGCTTCTATGACCTAACCACGGTTCACACTATACCAGACATAAATACTTCTTAGTTGCAATAATTATGAGGAGAGAGGGGGCATAGTAGTCAAAATGGTACTTGAGATTCAAGAAATTCAATCTTTTCCTCAGCTATATTGATTTTTCTGTGTGAACCTGAGCAAGTAACTTAATTTCAGTGAAGTCAGTGCTCACACACTGCAGAAAGCAGAGATACTTTCTCGTATCAAGTCTCAAGAAGTGTTTTAAACTCCTGCAAATATAGAATTTATGTCAATGCTTTAAAGTGCATAAAGGAATAAAAGGCCTTTGCTCAGACGACGCTGAGGAGGGAGCTGATCCATTATTCTAATCTTGTTCTAGTGAGATCATATCAACATTTAATACTAAAAAATACAAACACTGTGTTGCGTTGAAGACTGGCACAGGTGACAGGAGAAATCAATGTTTTCACAGTCCTGTTTATCAGTTTTAATGCTGGTTTTTTTGGCAGAATTTAGTCCATTATATTTGTACAACTCAAAGATTCAGAGTGTCTGGTGCCATTCTGTGTTCCTGCAGTTTGCCCAATTAGCAGTTCCCAGTGCTTTGCCTGCAGATTATTTTTAATGATGATAATAGCCAGCTTCTCATACTTTACATCCACTGAGCACATTGGCCTCGTGACACCCAGCAGAGGCAAAAAACTGCCATTAGAACACCAAGAAATTACACAAAGGTAAAATGATCTATTTATCCATTGAAGCAAGTCAGTGAGTGCAGAGAACCACACCAAGGCTCTAAATCTCAGGGAAAAAAAATAGAGATTAAACCAGAAGCAATTTCATCTTCAATTGTTTTGTCAGTCCTACCTGATGTAGGGAGTTTTCACTCTATTGACAGATGCACTTAGGATGTAATTGTTTTTAAAATCAAGGCTTTCAGGTATCACCATGTGCAGTATGTGGTATCTTATTGTTCAAAATGCCCATTTTCACACGAGGAAGTAAAATACAAGCTAAAACAAAAGTAAGTCCAAATTACATCCTTGATTCCAAAGAGAGGAAGGTTAATTTTCACAGCAAGGAGATATGAAGACCCTAAAAGAATGATGCACCCTCAAAACGTTCCACTGGAGATGTTTAGGTATAATCAGCACTCCAATTCCTGGTGTGAATGTCCTGCTAAGCTGAAGGGAGGATACTGTTTTGTGGAATTTCACAGAAACTGGTGGGTAACCATAACTGTCCCTTCAAATAAGCACAAAAAAAAAGAACAAATCCCCCTCTAGAATCAGGGAACTGAAACCACAGCAACTCTTGCTCAAATGAGAGGCACATGGCAAAGCTTCTGTACGTTGCACATTATCCACATGGGTTCCCTGAGCCCGACCCACGGTTCAAAAAGGGCATTTGAAACCTGGAGCTTTGTGTTTGTGTGAGAGAAAAAAGCCCAACACATGCACAGAGCAGGGACACACAGGGAGAAAGGGGAAAACTGCATTTTTAAGGCTGCTGATGCAAGAGAAAACTTCGAGAGGGCTTTTTTTTTTTTCTTTTTCTTTTTTTTTGTCCAAATCCTGGCTTTGGTCAAAGCACTGTGTGCAAAAATCTGTGGTTTATTTAATCCAGTGCTCTAGGAAAAAAGACTTTCATGCTTTGTAATTAAACAGGACTTCATCAAGGTAGTATCTCACATCCTCCTGTGACTGTCTTCTAACACAGGTGACCCATTAATCCCCAAACTGCCCAACAGCTGGAATAAAAAATATAAATTAAAATAATATAAATAACATCCTGTGGCTTGGGCTTACCTGCAATAAGTGCTGATTTCACCCGAGAAGGGTGTCCCAGCATGAGTCAGTCAGTGCAGCTGCTCCTGGGGATTTATAACATAGAATTTCTCTCATTCTCATTCTGTCACCCTGAGCTTCAACTTTTCATGTCATTCAGTTGCCACTACACCAAGCTTGGGTAGACTAGGCAATCAAGCCTGAAAAATGGCTTTTTAATGTGTTTGTCCTGCACAGTGAACAGCCACATGAGAATAGCCTGGCAGACGGGAGCACAATTCATACAGTGTGGCCCCTGTGTTGCAAGTGCAGTGCTGGGCTGATGTTATTTGTCTGGGAACTAATGATCTGATGAAGGGGGTGATGCTGGTAGAGTCCTCCAAGCACTGGTGGCTTTGGATGGCTGACAGCACTGCTCTTGGGTCTTCTGTTGATTGATCGTAGAGTTATTTGAGTTGAAGGGCAATTAACTGTTCTTCGTGGTTTATCTGTAGTGATGTTCTTTTTAAAGAAACGCTGTGATATTGTTAAGCACAAAATCAAGGTATATAAAACCATTCCAGAAAAGACTGACTTTTACCTGCCAGGACCAGGATTTTATAAGCACGTGCCACTCCACTGCAGCATCGTAAACTCAACTCTACAGCATTCCAAATGAAGAAACTCTCCTACCTGTAACAGCATGAAAAGATTTTCATCCATCCTGGCTTCACCTGCAGGCCAGTCCAGCCCAAATCTGTGGAATGATGAATTATTTGGCCTTTACCGGTTTATGCCATCTGGCTGTAAGGAACAGAGGGAAAAACAGGTGAGTCATAGTGAGCATAAGAAGACTGAACTCTCATAGAAATCAGCGGCACCCCTTCACTGACAAAACCACAGCAGACTTCTACAGCCCTTTTTGTTTGTCTCCTTTGTATTTATATCCCATCAAATTGTTCACTTGCTGTGACTTTATTGTATAATAGTTCTTACTCTTCCTCTACAAGCAGATTCTTGGCTGGAAATCATAGGTAAGAAATACTGGAAAGAACAGGAGAAATGCTGCAAGAAAGAAAGGAAGGGGAGGAAGGCACTATGGGAAGATCACCTTCGGGGATGTGGGCACTTACAGCTGCAAGACAGCACCACACAGGGAGCAAAATTGTTCTTCCAAAAGGAAAAGCCGCTCCAGTTTGCACGGCATGGCTTCAGCTCTCAATTAGTGCCTTTCAGTCTTAAGTTTGCTCTGAATGCCTGTCACCACTGAAGAGAAAATCAGCACAGACTAACAGTTGCTCAGGCCAGGGATTCACTGCCCTGCCTCCCTTTCCTCAGCAAAAAGGGTTGTTAGTGCTGCAAACCTGCTAATTAAGACTTCACAGTCTTGGAGCCGATTGATGAATTTCAAGTAAAAGACAAGGATGACAAAAGTTCAAAAGCCACCTTATTTAAAATTCTCATTTGAAATCCTACTTGGACTCTTTTCTTTGGTGTCCTGTTGTTTCAGGCTCCCCAGTCATCCCTTTTTAACGCTCTCTCCTGACTTAGAGATGTGCTTGTGAAAGGTGAGTCAGTTTTGGGTGAACAACAAGTAGTGAGCTGGGGGTTTTATTCCCAAGATTTCTACCTCAGCATGGGGGACTGAATAGATTTTTTTGTCAGGTTTGGCACACCTTGATCTAAAATGTGAAAAACCACCTCCAGCCTTTTGCCACAACCAGCTGCCTCAGGCCTGTCCTTCTGGGTAACACCTACACAATGGGGCTGGTGGAGTCAAGCTGGAAAAATCCTTCTTCTTGCCATCTCCTCCAGGTCATTTTGCTTTCTCCCATCCATGGGCTTCTTGAAACACGGTGATGGGTTCCAAATCCAGACACAGGGGGTGCTTTGTGTTTTGCTTTCAAGCAGTTCCTTTTTGTGTCTGTAAAACATCACAGGAAGATTTTATTTTTCAGTGGCTCTTACAGCTGCTACAGAATTCTAGGGAGTAAGGAAAAATCAGTAGTAGAGACAAATTCTTGCCAGTCATAGTAATTCCAGCTTTCCACCCACTTACCTCTTCATACATTTCATTTTACTGTATTTATTACGCGTATTTTAAACTCTCAGTGTCAAAATATTACTAACCTTACTGTATGATGGAGTTAGACTGAGTTATATGAATGAAATTAAATTAGCCTAATATTTATAACTTTTCCTAGATAGCTTAAATTTCTGGTAGTCAAAAAAAGCTATGAAAACTTATAATTTATCTTACTCCTAAAGCTTTTTTTTTTAACAAATGAAGACTTTTATCAACAAGAAATGAAAAAGCCAAGATGCATTTGCTTCAATTTTTTGATTAGTTCTGCTTTGTCACAGAGGAAAAACATCATTATTCAGGAAGAATTGCTCCTGAATTGGAATAATTTGAAATCTGCTTAGGGTATATTTGGTATCACTGCAGCAGGAAAATGCTGAAGCCTGATGCAAATATTTAGATATTTGTGGTTCTGATGGGATGACTGGGTGTAAAAAGGATGTAAAACGGTACTAGGATATATGTATTATAATTAAAGAAATCTCCTCTGTTGACAGTAATGATATAAATATGGATAAATAAATGATGAATAAAATATAAGCTCCTGTAGGTGTCACAAAAATATTTTTCTGCAACTCTACAGGGACCATCCCCAAGTGAGTTTTGATGCTAGGGGAGATTTTAGGAAAATGTACAGCTGGTAGAAAACTTACCAGAGTTTGAAATCAACTCATCTTGCGAATAAGTCATATTTAACCAAACTTCAGTTGGAAAAAGAATGGAGAAAAACGTTAAAACAGGTATTTGGAGTTTTCACTTCAGTATTAATTTTATTCAGCATCACTTCTGAGATGCAGCTACAGCTGCTCTCTCCGTGCTTCCCATTTCCATCAGGTTTGGGTGCTGGGAACATCCTCATCCTCCCTCGGGAAGTCTGAGGCAGGTTTGACAAATGCTTCAGTCAGAGCTGAATGAACCTTCCAGGGAGGAGAGTGAATCAGGCACAGCCTGGGATTCACTGTTCCCACCTCCCGTAGAGCCAGAAAGGGATTCACATCCTCTTTGCCTCTTCATACCCAGGAGATTTAACACTGTATCACAGGGCTGTGACTCCATGTGGGACTTACACTGACTTTACTAAAATTAAAGCTTTTAAAATTTTGCTTTTTAACACAAAATAGAAAAAAAAAATAGACAATTTAGCTGTCTGCCCTGGAACAGAAGATATATTTGAATAACAAGGCAATGCTCCTAAAAGAGAAACCAAAAGTCTGCATGTTCTGTGTCAGCAACTGGAATTCTTTCTTGTTATCAATGAATAGCTCTCAAACAAGTGGGTCTGAAGGATTATATTTCAACCAATTTACTTGGGAAATTAGAGAAAATTATTGAAACATAGAAACTCAAATTATTTCTTCATAGTGGAGGAGAAAATCAGCTTATGAAACTTTTTCTTTCCAAGAGTTTTAAATAAAATTTTAAGTAAATTATGGGGTAAATATGAAGCCAGAGATGTTCTGATAAAGGTATGTGTTGTATTTGTGTCTGAGCATCAGCCCCACCTTGGTGCTACTCAAAATCACTTGCTGTTCTTGCAGCATCCATTGATCCAAAAACCTGCCATTTTTGGAACTCGTTTTCAAGAACTAATTTTAAACCCCTCAGATCTCAGCCAGGCTGTCACAGACCTCGTGAATTTAACATTGCAAACCCTGAGAAACACAAGTGGACCTTGTAATAATTTGTAAGAATTATATAAACCCACCTTGTTACATTTATATCTTCACAATCTGGAGCAGAATATTGTAGGAGAGGGTTTGGTTTTTTTTCATTTAGTTTTCCCTCGTGTTACTGCACCAGTTTTCAGAGAGGTTGAATTTTAAAACAGCACTGAATAGCTGTATTTAAACCTACCTATTTTTGGATATTAATAATGAGCCTTCTGAGACATTTGAGATTCAGAAATTCAGGACAACCACTCAGGGATCTGTCCAGCTCCCCACCACTCTTCCTCACTGATGGGCAGCATTTAGATCCTTCCCTCCATGAAAGGCTACTTGAGTAAGAAAATGAGACACGAGATTAGAGAGAGCAGTGTTAAATGCCAGCTCATTTTGCTTGTGCACGTGAAATACCACAAACAGAATTGGAGTGGAAGCTGTTATTTCATTTACAAGCCCAGAATGAGGCAACAATATCATCCAGCTGCAGGGAAAGCGGAGAGGACACGGAGACACCGAGCAGGAGAATTGCATGGAAGACAGGAATCTGTCCAGAACATTTCACATTGGTGAAATTCATCTAAATAGCAGCAGCTCAAGAGAGGTGCGGACAAGTTGGAAGAAATCCCAGAGGAATGATGAGTCTTCCAGAGTACACGGCCTACAGAGAAAGTTTGAAAGACAGGGATTATTTAGTGCAGAGATGATGGACGGAAACTGTGGTCACAGCTCTCATGGGTGAAGAAAACCTCACATGAGAGGAAGGAAATAAACTGTTCTCTAGGCCTGAAAAAACTGTAAAAAAATGAATGAAAAGGCTTAAATTGCAGTAACGCAAGTTCAGTTGTGGATTAGGAAACTCCCTGATGATGACAATTCAACAGTGGAAGAGATGGAACAGAGAAGCTGTGGCTGCCCCATCCCTGGAAGTGTCCAAGGCCAGGTTGGACAGGGCTTGGAGCAACCTGGGATAGTGGAAGGTGTCCCTGCCCGTGGCAGGGGGTGCCACTGGATGAGCTTTAAGGTCCTGCCAGCCCAAACCATTCCATGATTCCATGGATGCAGGTGGAGTCTCCATCTAGACGGGCCAGGTGTGTCACAGGTAGTGCTACAGCTGGGTAACAGCACTGCATTAGGCTGTCTCTAAGAAAACGTTCCAGCATTTTTATTAGGATTCCATGATTTACATTTGTTTCCTGCCCAATTTAAGTAAGGCCGTGTTTGTAAGGTAATGATTCATACTCATGTTTTCTATAACAAATTATCCGTATTCATTTTAATAACAATATCTTTGTACTTGTTCTTCCTCCCTCAATCCCACCTTGAAATCACTCATCCTTCAGCAATTGCTGCCCTTCCAAATGAGAAAAATTGGAATATTTTTCTTTTGCAATTAAAATACATTTCTGAGGTTTGAAGTTATTTTATTTCACTGTCTAGTTTGTCCCTTCTCCTCTGTCAAACACTGTTTTTTTCCACTTCAGTCCTTTCTAAGTTTTACTTGGAGAAAAAAAATGAAGGAACCGTATTTTTTAATCCCAGTTAGTCTGCCAAGAAATGGCAGTATTCTGTGCATAGTGGCCTTATTAATGATGGCATTCGGGCTCCCTAAATAACATGTACCAGGATTCAAGGGATGGAAATCTGATTACTGCAGCCCACATGAAAATAGCAACTATTTCTTCTGTTTCACACATTTCTTAGTGCCACAATGGTCATTAATCCTGAAAGTGTCATTTCTAAATGAACAGACAGATGCACAGCAAAGCCTTAGGATGAAAAGGATGTTCACCAAACAGAGCTGTTAATATAAAATTAAACTGGAGGGTGAGACAACGTTGCCTTAAATGCTATTACACAATAGGCAAATTCCAAGCAGGAATAGTGAATTTCCACGGGCAGCTCACAGGATTGAATTTTTGCCCACAGTAACTGTAAGCACAGAGAAGCACAAGGACACAGGAGACCTGCAAAGGAAGGAGCTTATCCCAGGATCCTGCCACCAGAGGCAGAGGCGACCACAGCAGCTCGAGAAATGCTCAATATCTGCTCAAAAATAATGAAAATAATAAAAACAATGAAAGCAAAAGACTGGTTTTCTGTACAAGCCTGTTTACAACTGAAGGATTTTATTCCCTCCACTTGATTTGTGTCACCAAGTTATTCCAGTCTGGTTTTTTAGTCTCCCATAAAGTAGTACAAGGATTCTTTGTAGTTCCTGCTGTACCTCTCTGACTGCACATTGAAGTTACAGTGGCTGACGTTTGCTGGTGACAGGCAGAACAAAAATATTATATATTTTTCATTATATTACACAACATCTCCTGCAGCAGGTGCCAGGCAAGCTGCATGATGTTTATTGTATCCATTACAGCCCTAATATTGATCATTTCATGTAAAAACCTATATCAGCGTTCCATGCTATATAAGTTTATAGATTGTACTGTTAATTCCTGAATGGCAGGCACTTAAAATAATTTAGGAAATTACACTTCCTAGTAATTATTTTATTTGCCTGCACTGAGGCAGGACAGGACAGATTTCTCAGTTTTATGACATTACACGAATTCAATAACCGATTTTTAATTGAATTCAGAAAGAACTCCAGATAAGCAAGTCAATAACTATAAAATGGTAAATATGCCCTCTGTTCAGCATGGGGTAATAATGTGGCTGTGTACCTCATTCTGTGCCTCTCCTGCTGTGGAAGCATCCAGAGCTACACTCACTTTTGCTGGCTCTGAGTCAGCTCCTCATTCCCCTGCAAGGACTTGGTTTGTATTTCAAGGCAGTGGGTTGAATCCACAGCTATATCAAACCTGGATTCTCCATCTAGGACCTACTGTGGCATCCATATTCCTCTGGGACAAAGCAGTCCAGAAGGCCTTGGAAGGAGCATGGGAGAGCTGGAGACAGGGAATTTTCAGCCTGTGGAAAAGTCCTTTGGAGAACAGACATATCCAAAACTCTGTAAAACCCTGCAGATCCCTTCTGTTGATGTCCTTCCTGATGTCAGCTTGTGAAGGGAACATTCCATTTTACTCAGAGCTCTATTTGTATTGATTTTATGGAAGATACTCCATCAGTACCATGATAGTATCACAAAATCTAAATATGGAATGTTTTTTGGCGTTACTCCCACTATAATGTACAAACACTTTGTGTTTCTCTTCCTCTGTTCCTGTCGCATGAGAGTGAATGAAAACAATGTAAAACTCCTACTCTGGTAACAAAACAATAACAATAACACCCCTCGCTCTCTCCCAAAGAAATATTGTGACTAATCTAACCTTGGCAGCTTTTCCCTTCTTCCAAGGAGCCTTGAGCTTATCTCATCTGCCAGAACTCAGCTGCCACATCCCACCTGCCATAAAATCTTCAAATCTCAGCATTCCCTCTCCTCTGAGTCCTCGCAGGGCTCCCACGGGAGGATCACAGGGTCCATCTGCAGCCCTTGTTCTCTGTGTTTTGTCTGGACCGAAAATGACAGATGCCCATGAAGTTTCTCCCTCACAAAAACCTCTGATGGCAGTTCTCCCTGTTCATTACTCCAGCACAGAGGCAAATAATATCTATTTCTATAAAAAACCAGGCCTGGAGACTCTTCTACGGTCCAACACGTGAATGGCAGGGATATCCTACCAAATACAGTGTACTGAGCTATCACACAGATCTCTAAATAACTGGTTGTATGAACTTACCTGAACCCTGTGTCAAATGAACTGGCCTCAAAACCAAACTGCACAGTTGTGTGAGTGCTCACACTGCTGACTCAGGGAATCTAAGAGGCTTTGCGTGGGTCCTGTGTTGAGTGGTCATCCAGTACATGATAAAAATGCTTCTTCCCAACTTGATTTAATAGGACATAAAGCATTGGAGGTAGATCTCATCTTACTCCAGCTCTGCGTAGGCTTTTCCTCCAATACCACAGCACATTTGTTATAATGCACGAATATATTAAATAATTTAATCTGATCAAACAGGTAAATAGTGCTCCATCTCTGGTTGTGCACAGTCACTGTTCCATGAAAGGCAGACACTTGCAATGGGAATCCCCACAGCAATTATACGCTAAGAATATTTAACATTTACCATCACGTCTCTCTCATTAACTTGATTTGTCTCACCAGTACTTTGCTGAACATCCAGGTACAGCTGCCTGTGACACTTTGTGCCTCTGAACAGGCTCAGGCCGAGGTCTGAGGCAGCTGAGGGTGAAATTAGGCTGGTGGAAATGGGGGAGGTTATGTGATGCTGTCAAAATGAGGGGCTGAGAGACAGAAGGATCAATTTTCCCTTGCATCCCATTTTTTCCCATGCATACTGTGCCGTTACAACCCTTTTGCTTCACACCCTCTGGCAACCTCATTGCACGGATAAATCTGGAGGTATGGATTTTAAGGGACATACCTGCTCGCTCACAAGTCCTTTGGGAAAAAGCTGCTGGAGAGGTGACAGGATTCCTGTGAGGAGGTGACAGAGAGGGACAAGGAATGGAGAAAGTGAGATTATTCTATGGGAGAGCAGACAAAATAGGGGTGAGCAGAGGTTCAGGAGGGGAGAAACAACCCTGTGGGGAATGTGAGGGACCAAGAGGGAAAAGGGTCTGTGCAGAAGGGCCTTACTGGCCAAGTGGGCGAAGATGAAGAGTGAAACTGTGAGGGGAACGGTGGCCTCACACTCCCTCGGGGTGAGGGGCTGAGGAAACGGTGGCAGGAGATGGGGAGCTGAGGGCAGCGGCCATTGCCTGAGGGGGCGAGATCCTCAGGGGGCGACCCTGGAGGAGCGGGACAAGGCGCTGAGGGGGCAATCCCGGGGCGAGCGAGGCGAGGCGATGAGGGGAGCGCCCCTTGGTGCGGTTGAGGCGACGAGGGGAACGATTCCA
Source organism: Cephalopterus ornatus (assembly GCA_013396775.1). Taxonomy (NCBI): domain Eukaryota; kingdom Metazoa; phylum Chordata; class Aves; order Passeriformes; family Cotingidae; genus Cephalopterus; species Cephalopterus ornatus. Next base: position 49,881 of record VZRE01000924.1, read on the forward strand.
GCGGGCCGAGGCGAAGCGATGAGGGGACCGCATCGGGGTGCGGGTGGGTCGCTCCCCCCGGTCCATGTGAGGCACCACCGGACCGTCCTGCGGCGTGGGCGATGCGTTCCCCTCCCGGGGCGGGTGAGGCACTAAGGGGACCGCTCGGCGGTGCCAGTGACCCACTCCCCCCGCTCCCCGTGAGGCACTAACGCTCCGGAGCCGCCGGGCGGCGGGACCCGCCCTGTGGGCGGGGCGGGGCGGAGGGGGCGTGTCCCCGCGCGGGGGGCGGTGCCCGGCGGGGGCGTGTCCCGGCAGGGAGGGGGCCGGCTGTATTGTTCCCCGCGCGGTGCACGCCGGGCCCGCCCCA